>CABFWB010009104.1:0-14537 GCA_902151455.1 Timema bartmani
ATCCTTGAATGTAAATGTTTCTTAAGGAAAGTGTGGTATAATACTTCCATATTTTCAAACAATAACACTTTTATTCATCAGAGACAAGTTTTCGCATAAGGACATTGAAAGAAACCCTTAAATCTTTCCCCCTATTAGTGTAACAGACGATAAACTTTAGCGTCACGCTTTTGTCCTTGGAAATGTGTATATGTATGTCCATCCATTTATATTATAGAGATCAATGTGCGCCCTATGAGTGATTTTAGAACCAAACTTCTTCATTTGCTGCTCTCTATGGGATGTTTTAGAACTAAGTTTTCTGTTAGTTATTTTTAATTTTCTAATGTTGGCTAAAAACGATTAGTTTATTGTGTTTGTGGAGATTTTCTGTCTGCTGATATGTATTATAGCTCTCCTCCAAAAAATCAAGAAATGTGAGATATTTTTATGTATTTTAATTGTTTCTACGTGATTGCTACCAATTTTAACTCTTAGATTTGTTATTTACAACAAATTTATCATTAAAAGAGTCATCACAACCACTATAATATAGGTACATTTGGAACTCTAATACATATAAAACGCTTGGTTATTCGGATAGTCTAACACCCTAAAACTATTAGCGTAATTATTAGATAAACCCATAACCTAACGGATAGTAAGACACGGTGCTAAAAAAATAATTAAATACATACATTATAAATGTTTTATAAAAAATAATTACTGTATAATGTCTAGGGCCTATTCGTAATAATGTGTATATGAAGAACTCCTATTAAAAACGCACATCTTTGTATTAAATGTAGCCTAGAATAGCTGGTACAACATTATAATTTCGAGATATTTTAGAAGAATAGAATGTTATTTCATTATTACTTAACGAATGTCATTACAAGGTTCAGTAATCTGACATCTTTAAACCGCTCTTGGTGGATAATACCTATGCTTTGTGTGAGTGCCAGAAACATGTGAATAAGTTTATGTAGTATTAGAGCCTACTTGAATATCTATTACTACAGTGGGTCCCCGATTATTAGTCAATTACAGGAATGAGACATGGTCAGAATAAAAAAAAGTCTCATAATAAGCGAAAAAAACCAACCACTACCAAAACATAAATAACAAGCTAAAACCTGAAAAAAAGAAACACTTTAAATTAAAATGAAAGCAGGTTTATTATATTCTTGTACACACATATTCCGACATTGTTAATGTTTTGTGCAAATGTACAGACAGGTTAAAAAAAAACGTGATATGGGTAAGACAAATGTTAGCCCGCCGACTGCCCGTCGTGACGTGAAACGGATGAAACGGCAGTGACTCATAGTCAAGCACAGGAGTGAGACAATCAGATATTCCGAGGAGATGGATGTTCATAGGTCGAATGTCGGAGGGTCTACTGTATCAAATAAACAATTATTTCTGAATATTAATTGAAAACATTTTTTGACTTACTTTTATTCTTATCATTGCATCTTACTATTTACTCGCCTTGATGGCATACTTAGCAAACGCGGTAGTTTCTTGTTGAGATAGTTTGCTGTCGACGGGTAGATCGAGGTCCGAATCTCGGTTGGGTAAACTGGGGTTGGTTTTCCCTAAATGGCTTTTCCACACTCCCTCCATGCAAATGTGGGTTCCCTTCCTCGAAATTCAACCTTCCCAATTCCTAACCCACTTGCTTAGTTAGAACTTAGCGAATAACTCGAACGTTTAGTAAGACACTATGCTTTTGTTAATTTTATTATTCATACTATTAGTTCAGGTTATACTCATACGTACTAATCACATTAATTATCTTTTAATTAAACGCATTTGCGTGGAGGGAGAGTTAAAAACCACTTAAAAAAAAGAAAACACCATTACATTGACTGAGATTTGAATCCCGATCTCTTCATCATTGGCAGTCCAGCTTATTGCGAAAGTGACATCTTAGATCAGTTGTATTCAACCAGTGGTACGCGAATACATCCTAGAGGAGTACGAAATTATTATATATAAAATTAAACTTTTCCCAATGCAGTAAATGTTATGTTCTAGAAATCAATTTCACTTACACGATCTTGTTGTGTACTTTTTAAGCTTTATTTAACGTTAGATTAATTTTCAATGCCTACATTTCAAATATAACATATCGGCTCACTCTTAGTAAACACATCTTTGATAGGGCTGTGGAGTGAGAGTTGGAAACAATTCCCAAAATGGAACAGTTTGTTTTTTAAATATGTTTTGTTAGTTATTATAATGATTTAAGTAAATGTTTGTAAAAACTTTCGGTCTCTCTAATCTTTTAACTTTTTGTCCACACACACTAAGCAAGATGTGGCAATCAAGTTCAAGGAGTGGCACATACAAACTCCATAGCGTCATCTGTTGGTGAAGATAGTGCCCACATCTCTATCGCAGAAGTTGGTGCTAAATACGCCAACAGACGGCGTCCGCTCGGCTGTTATATCTTGATTCCCGATTGATGCCGTGGAGTTTTTAGGTACAATACATTGAATATGGAAAGTATTTCGTTAAATAAACTATGATCCCTCCAAATAATTAAATCTAAAAATCCTAAGTTATATAAAATATGCCATATTCATCTTTGAATCTTTGTATAAGCCATTTTGAATTTGAACATATTATTGTAGCAATAAATAAAGCGTCCTCATTTCAGCAATATCAATGCTTTCACATTGTCCCTATAGATGGCTCTACCCATGTGAAAGGCTTTATAAATACTTTCCATTCCCCTGTGATTCATTAGTATTAAATTTCAATGTAATATATACATCTTTATCCAAAATCCAACTTGTCTTTTTTACACTTATTTTGTGTGTGTTTTGAAAAGAATATTACTACTTACTAAACACTAAAACATAACTAATCTAACAATCTATTAGATACGAAGGTTATTTTTGTATTTTTACTTTAATTATAATTGTATTGATTAACAATCATAGTTTATTTAATCAACGTGCAGGTAAATCAAGATAAACTCTTTGTGAGTTGTTAATATCTACATTGACTTTAACAAGATGGAGGGAGAGACATCTGTAAAGATTGAACCAGAGGAGGACTTGGAATATAATCTTCACCAAGAGGAGAAGTTTGAAATTAAGGTACAACTTAGTGAATACAGTATTTAATGATATTACAGGTTCTAGCTACAGTATAATTTAGTTTAATTTCCATTTTATACAGCTGATAGTTCTAAATACCTCCTCATAATCTCAACGCCATTTGTATAAAGATGGTACGGGAAACGACTAATAAATCACTTGGGTAAATCACCCAATAATAGACCCAAATGAGAGTCAAACCTCGACCCTCCACCTCTGTCATAGGCAATCCAGTTATTAATGAGATTAATGACTTGGATTGGTGGAGGAGGGCAGTTAATTATTTTAGGGAAAATCTACCCGCATTTGCGTGGATAGATATTGGAAATCCCCTTTAGAAAATCTACCTTCAATACACCCGACCAAGATTCGAATCTCGATCTCCACCGTCATTGTCAGTATATTATAATGCGAGAATGTTGTTTGAGACAATGACGCTACCAAAACGTGTTCATTTTGTGTTTGTAATAAATGTTTTCTAGAAATTGATATTTTCTTAGTTATGTTTCATACACACCATGTATATAATTTTTTTCCAGTATTTTTTTGTTTTGTTTTAACACCGAATCAATGCAACAAAAAGTTTTTAAATATGTTTAGTATAGCACAACATGATTTGAAACAACTTCACCAAATATATATTAATAGACATGTTTAATACACTCTGTTCATTTACACAGTCTTTATAAAACCCTATGCTCTAAAGCATGTTTCTTTGTTCTAAAATGTGTTTAGTATAAATCTTTTGTTTTTAAACATGTTTAATAAAAACCTCTGTTCATTTACATGGTCTTTATAAATCCCTATGCTCTAAAAATGTTTCTATAATCTGAAATGTGTTTAGTATGCATCTCAATTCTTTAAAACTTCTATTGTTTCATGTTAGTCTGAAGTTGATCTTCAAATAAAATCAGAGGAAGGTTTTAAAGAAGAATTTAATGATTACCAGCAGCCAGAATGTTGGCCAAGCCCTACAACATTTCTACCAATTAAAGAGGAACTATCTGTAAGTAAATTTTTTTATTCAATTATTTTTTAACCTCACAATACCCGGTTGAGCTAAAAACAAAATTATAAATTGTAATTTGTTATGATAGATAAATTATAGAATTTAAAAAAAACACTTGATTGTGAAGTGAATTTATTAAAAATAGTTGTCATTGATTAATTATATAATATATTTATTTCTGGAATGAGTGACTTTTTTTAGTGAACATTTGGCTATACTGAATAAATGATTAATCTAAAGTTACATATATTTTAATATATGTTAAAAAAAATTATATGGATCTAACCTTCAAATACCATTATACCTACTTAATTTTTAGAAAACATTAAATTTTGGTGTAGTTTGGAAATTATTGTTTTATTAATTTTACTGTTAGGAAGTATATACACCTACGTTATAGCATTTATTTGTTAGTATGTTTAACATATTGGTTTGTAATGACATGACTAGAATTAGCGATTGAGAGGGTAACTTAGACATCTCAACTCCATTATTGTGAAGATAGTACTGGAAAACAACTTATAAATCACATATATAAAACCAATGTCCAATAGACCCAGGCTAGACTAAAACCTCAACCTCTCTCCCCACCCCGGTCACAGGCAATCCAGTTATAGAGAGATTGATGGCTTAAACTTGTGGAGGAGGGCATCTAAATTGGTGTTAGATGTCATGGATCTTTTGAAATTGTTCTGTAATTAAACATGTTTCTGATGTCATACCATGTTTTGAATTATTTTCAGTATTTTATTTTTTTGTTTTAAAATCTGTACAATAAAACATAATATTTTAAAATATGGTCAGTATATCAGTATATAACACTATGTTTGGAAACATATTTACCATAAATTTATGGTTTTCAAACATGTTTAATATAAACCTCTGTTTTGTTACATGATCTTTATAAAACCTATGCTCTAAAATACGATTCTATATTTTGAAATGTGCTTAATATAAATCTATATTCTTTAAAACGTTTCTTGTTTTCTGTTAGTCTGAAATTGATCTTCCAATAAAATCAGAGAAAGGGCTTGAAGAAGAATGGAACTATTATCAGCAGGCTGAATGTTTGCCAGTGCCATTTCTACCTATTAAAGGGGAACTACCTGTGAGTAAATTTTTATTCAATAGTTTCAACTCTTATTACACATTTAATATAAATGGGTAAAAATATATACTTTAATTGTTTTTGATGAATATTTCTATAAAACTGTTTGTATAATGGAATTTAATTATTCTATGTACCTCTATTTTATACTATGATTTTTAAAGTAATGAGATATAACTGTTGTTGATGTTTTGTATAAGAGTCTTTGCCTGGGATTTAGTTTTCTCTACTTAAATGAAAGTTTGGATGACCAAAGGGCTGAAAGATGACTCGTGCAATGTCAAAACCTGAACGCAGATAATGACTGCACTCCATAGTGCACTCTTGGCAAGGAAAGGCATATTGTCTTTATTTCTGTAATATGATGGTGTGTTGGCCCATATATCAACTTTAGCGTATTAAGGCGTACAAGCGGTAGTGGTTTAGTTTTTCACTAATCCATTTCTTTGAAAGGGTAAAATGATGATCAATCGAGTTTAAAATTCTTTAAGCATTCAACCTCAAGAATTTTTGTTTATCAAACAAACATTACCGGTGACATTCTAGCTTGATTAGGGGTATTTATAGGACTACAACCATATATGAGACCAAGACGCCAGCACGCAAATCCATATTCTTTACGAACATGGCTGTAATATGCGTCTATAGTATAGCAACAGTGACTTTATGTCTCTCTTAAAAATAACATTTATTTGCAGCCATGTCAAAAGTATGGATATGCCTTAGATCGTTCTCAGTGGCTTATGCTGAAGAGAAAATCTTTATGACTGCCAACATAATGTCATTACCCCATCTCATTGACCAAGGCGAGATCTGCAACTTCAAGATCCATCACAAAAAAAAGTGATGATTTATTCAACACAAGCCTTGGGCTCTATAAAGACGAATAGTAAGACGCGGTGCCAATAATGATGATTTAAAACTTATTGACTTTCTTAAAATATCCTTGTTATCTCTTTAAAAGGTATTCTTGTGTACTGATAAAGTTTGACTTATTATGGCCTTCTTATAAATATATTTTGAATTTTCTGGTGCCCCTAACTTTCTCCTAACATCCCTATCCTTGCATACACCATTCGCTTCATCAACATACAAACACCAAGTCATACATTTTTCTATATTCTTCAAAATCTTAACGTTAATCTTTTTTTCCTCAAAATCATTTATCCACACTTAAATGGCCTATCCCTTTTTTTATCTACATTCTCTTCCATCATATATTTGCTCTGTCACGCCATTCACTCTCTTTTCTTCAACATGTCCAAACCAATCATCGTAAGATGCCTCTTTCACATTGGATTCCCTTTCAAATCACACTCTTTCAGTACCAATTTATTATTGACTGTCCATACAAGTTTTCCCACATACATTAAATATCTCATTCCAACCACATTTACCTTGTCCTTGTGTTTCTCCTTACAAACTTACACTTCACATCCATACAACAATATTGACGTTAACACACCTTATACTAACATCTTTGCCTCTTTCAATACTACATAATCATTTACAATAGCCTGTACAAATCCTATATTCTCCGAGATGCATTCACTCGTATGTCGATTTCATAAGCCCTGCTTCCATTTTTAAAGAAAATTTTGCCAAGATACACAATTTCATTCACACATTCTAACAGGTTTACATTATATTATATTAATTATTATTATTATTTGTGATTCGAATAAACATTTCATTTTTAATAATAACTATTATATACAACACAAATTACATGCTTTTTGTCAAACTTATTGTATTCATTCTCTTTCTTACAGAAACATCAAGAAAACCTCATATTGTCAATTCCATTAGAACAATATGTTATCTCTCAGAAAAAAAGCAATGGAGTTATATGTGATTCTGTTCAAACTAAAAATAAAAGAGTCAATTGCCCTAAGTATACTAAAGATGTAGGTAAAAGTTGGGGACAAAGAATAACTTTTTATGAGAATATAATAGAAGGGTGCTCTAAACCAGCCCTGAAGGAAGATAAATGTATAAATCTTGGGGGGATAGCGTTCATAAGACTGTATAAAGGAGAAGGGAGCTCTAAACATGCTCAAAAAGAATGTAACTGTATCAAACATGGAGGCACTCAATTCATAAGAACATGTAAAGAAGAAGGCTGCGCTAAACATGCTAAAAAA
Source organism: Timema bartmani (assembly GCA_902151455.1). NCBI lineage: Eukaryota > Metazoa > Arthropoda > Insecta > Phasmatodea > Timematidae > Timema > Timema bartmani. The sequence continues at coordinate 7,354 of CABFWB010009104.1, forward strand.
GGAGGTAAATGTATCAAACATGGAGGCATTCAATTCATAAGTCCATGTAAAGAAGAAGGCTGCGCTAAATATCCTCAAAAAGGAGGTAAATGTATCAAACATGGAGGGACTCAGATCAAGAAATCATGTAAAGAAGAAGGTTGTACCAAACTAGTTCAAAAGGGAGGTAGATGTTGGAAACATGGAGAGACAAAGTCCATAAAACTATGTAATGAAGAAGAGTGCGTTAAACGTGCTCAAAAGGGTGGTAAATGTATCAAACATGGTGGGACTCAGGCCATGAAACCATGTAAAGAAGAAGGGTGCACTAAACGTGCTCTAAAGGGTGGTAAATGTATGAAACATGGGGGGACAAAGGCCATAAGACTATGTGATGAGAAAGGGTGTACTAAACATGCTCAAAAGGGAGGTAGATGTATCAAACATGGTGGGACTCAGGCCATGAAACCATGTAAAAAAGAAGGGTGCACTAAACGAGCTCTAAAGGGTGGTAAATGTATGAAACATGGAGGGACAAAGGCCATAAGACTATGTGATAAAGATGGGTGCTCTAAACAGGCTCAAAAAGGAGGTAAATGTATCAAACATGGAGGTACCCAGACCAGACAAATATGTAAGGAAGAAGGCTGCACTAAACAGGTTCAGAAGGGAGGTAAATGTATCAAACATGGAGGGATTAAGGCCATGAAACTATGTAAAGCAGAAGGGTGCGAGAAACGGGCTCTGAGTGGAGGTAAGTGTATCAAACATGGAGGAATTCATGCCATAAAACTATGTAAAGAAGAAAGTTGCACTAAACATGCTCTAAAGGGAGGTAAATGTATGAAACATGGGGGAACACATGTCATAAAATTATGTGAGGAAGAAGAGTGTGCAAAACATGCTAAAAAGGGAGGCAAATGTATCAAACATGGAGGAACACAGAACCTGAAACCATGTAAAGAAGGAGGGTGCGCTAAACGTGCTCTTAAAGAAGGTAAATGTATGAAACATGGGAAAGCAACACCCATAAGACAGTGTGATGATGAAGGTTGCACGAAACGTGCTCCAAAGGGAGGTAAATGTATCAAACATGGAGGAATACAAACTAGGCAACTATGTAAAGAAGAAGAGTGCACCAAATTTGCCCATAAGGCAGGTAGATGCTGGAAACATGGTGGGACTCAAGCGATGAAACTATGTAAAGAAGAAAGTTGTACTAAACGTGCTTTAAAGGGAGGTAAGTGTATCAAACATAGGGGAACACAGGCCAAAGTCTATGAAATGAATAAATTTGTACTAAACGTGCTCTGAAGGGAAGTAAATGTATCTAATATAGAAGTACTCAGGCCATGAAACCATATAAAGTAAAAAGTAGTGCTAAATGGGCTCTGTAGGGAGGTAATTGCATCAAACATGCAGAGACTCTGGCCAAGAAACCATGTAAATAAGAATGGTTCGTTAAATGGGCTCTGAAGGAAGGTAAATGTATGAAACTTGGAAGGACCTAGACGATAATATCATACAAAACTATGGTGATTTAAACGGGTTCAGAAAAAAGTTAAATGTATCAAACGTGGAGGCTTCAGTCCAAGAGATCATAAAAAAAAGGGGTGCTCTAATCAAGATATAAGGGGAGATGACTTTTTTTTAAACATGGAAGTACTTCGGACAAGAGAACATCTAGAAAGGATGTTGCTCTAAATTAGCTAAGAAGAGAAGTAAATTTATTATAATGGAGGACCTAAGGAAATGAAAGGATTAAATCAGGGTATGAAAACTCACAGCCTGTGGGTTATGAAATTGACAAAAATAATTACACTCACCAACATTTGAAGTCTGGTTAACAACATTACTATCAGCGTTCATAGCTCATAGTTCAAAAGCACTACGACCATTAGAAAAACTACTTGTGGCAACACAATTTCTGGCAAAATGGTTCATACCTCGGCATCGATTACATCGCTTATTAATAGTAGGACATGGCCGTTTTGGATTGTCATAACCACATCGATAACACGCTCTTCTAACAAACTTTTCACTAAACTTGTTTCTTGACACGCCAAGATTTTCTTTGGGGTCGGGATATAATGGTTCAGTCTGCTATAAATGGTTCCAACTTCTTAATTGTCATGTTTTTGAAGGTGGAACCGATTGTGCACTTGGGAGGGTTGGGGGGTGGTTGTTTTTCTACTAACTTTAAATATATCACTCTGCGAGGATCCCCCTCCATCTTCAATGGTTTTCAAGTTTTTGTCTGCCAGCTCCACTGATTTGCAATATTCGACAACTTTGTGTAAGGTAGTGTCCTCTCTAAGAAGGTGTTGTTTTATTGACTGTGACCTCACGCCCAATATTATTTGTGAATGCAGCAACTTATCCTCTTGGTCACCAAATTCACAAGGTGTGGCAATAGATCTGAGTTCTGCGTAGAAGTTTTCGAACGGTTCACTGAGACATTGTTTCATTCTTCTTCGGAATACAATGAGATTTAAGAACAGACAATATACCATTCACCGTTTATTCTTCAGGTGTGATGGTAGTTAAGGTTTTATATAGTGTGACAGCATCTCGTCATAATAGGTTTTTGGCCTGGCTATTCGCACGCCCGCAGATTTTGTTCCAGTCTCTGTCACCTCAAAATATTCTAGGACTTCTTCCTGGAATTCATCGAAAATTTTCGCCAAGTCTCCGGCAAGATTAAGCGACTTTGGTTTATTAAACTCCATATTAATATTTAGCACCGCGTCTTACTACCCGTTCGGGTTATACGCTTAAGTACTAATTACGCTAATGGATTAGGAATTAACTTCTTCCTGGAATTCATCTAAATTCTTCGCCAAGTCTCCGGCAAGATTAATCGACTTTGGTTTATTAAACTCCATATTAATAACTGCTTCTTTATAGGACGAGATAGTGATAATTCACTGCAGACACTACCGACTGCGCCATGTTGTATTAGATCACAAACAAATTAATTTTCATAAAATGGTTTATTGGTTACAGACATAATCAGCAATTTCAAGACGTCTCATTTTTTACAACAAATATTACCGGTAAAATTTTAGCTTTGAATTTCTCAATTAGACGTGTGTCGAAAGTATTCCTATTGATTAACAACCTGGAAAATAAGTACCGAATATCTGAGTACTTTGGAAACGAACAATTCCTCCTATCAAGACTGCATCGATCTGTACTGTTCTAATGGTTGATACCACATGGGTATTTATAATACTACAATATTTGAGACCAGGACGCCATCACGCAATTCAATATTCTGTATAACGTAGCTGAACTATGCAACTACAGAATAGTGACAGCTTCCCTTCTGTCTCTCTTAAAAATAACATTTATTTCCATCCTCTTCGCAAGTATCATTCTTTGTGGCTTGTGCTGAAGGGAAAAGATTCCTGACTGCCAACATCATGACATTGCAACATCTACTAGACAAAGGCGATATCTATAGCTTCAAGACCCATATGCACAATATAATAATCAATTTTATTAACAATATACATTTTGAAAACAATGGCCTTTATATATAAAACTTCTGGTTTGGCTACAAGACCTGAGGTGTTTGAGGAAAAGTTGATATGCGATTCATGGAACGTCAACATTACGACTACTGACGATTTTGTTGAAATTAAAGACTTAATCTATACAGATTGTTAAGTTTTAATTATAAGCATGCAAAAAATGAGGATTATTCGAACGGAAGAGGTTCAGTTTTTCTAAAAAAAAGCTAATATATGTCACGCCAAAAGCAATATTATTAATATCAATACAAATTAAAACAAGGCCTCAATTCCAAAAAAAAATTAGCACAGATTCTGGACACACTATAGAAGGAAATTTTATTTTTATTTTTATAAAAAAGCTATGATATTTTATACTGAAAGCAATATTATTTATGTCACTATGAATTAAAACTAACGCTGAAGTCTAGAACACCAACATTAGGTTACTAGTATATGGTGACCAGACACTGATAATATTTAATTTTATATCCATACAGTAAATAAATGGCTCCATTAGGGATCAAAACAGTGTTCTCGTATTCTGGATTTGCTCCAAAAGGGGAATTTATTATTCAATTCTCCATGCCACTTTATTTGTAAAATAAACTATTCATACATTGTTAACTAAACTAACTCTCAAATGATAACATTTCCATTTGCGCCAGATTATTTTCCTTAAGGTCTGTTCGTTTATCGATCAGAACATTGATGTACATACCAAACAATGTTTGAGTAGACTTTAGCACATAATAACCAAACTGACCTCTCAAATGTCTTTTACTAATTCATATGACAAATTCTCCTCCTTAATGGCTTTACTAAACAGAGTGATTACCTATGCTTGGCGTTTGATACTTTCCAAGATTTAAAACAATCCTCTTTATATGTTTTTCTGATTTATTTGTATTTGAGGCTCTTAAAGCCTAGTTCATTGTATAATTTAATATTAGTCTTCAACTTCATTACCTAACTTTTCTCTTTAGTTTTCACTTTACTTTTAATGACAGTGTAAAACTTATTGATTGATTGCCTTAAAATGATATATTTTAAATGTTGTCTCTTTAAAGAAGTATTATTATTTAATGATAAAATTTAATTTAGTAAAGGCTTCTCCAGAATATATTGTGAATTTAGTGGTGGCGCTAAAAATGGTCATAGTGGTTAATGCTCATATTTTTTGTGCTATGAGATTCTCTCTTTGTGAGTGACCTTTTATCATTGCTTATAATTTAGTGTCATATAGACCATGTTGCTTGTAATTATAGGATGGATTTCACCCCAAAAGATATTTATTTATAGGAACCATTTGTTGGCCCTCAAAAGGGAAATTTTGCTAGACTACTAAAACTGGGAGGTTTTGCAGGTTAAGTTTGTTTTCTGCTAAACTTAGAGTAGGATAGGTAATCCTTATACGAGTTCATGTAAGATTCTTTATTATTATTATTATTATTATTATTATTATTATTATTATTATTATTATTATTATTATTATTATCATCATCATCATCATCATCACTGCGTCTTACTACCCGTTCGGGTTATTCGCACTTACGCTAATGTGCAATGGTAGGGTGACTGTGAGATGAAATTGAGGACCTACAGTTTAACGTGGAATCCGAACCANTTATTATTATTATCATCATCATCATCATCACTGCGTCTTACTACCCGTTCGGGTTATTCGCACTTACGCTAATGTGCAATGGTAGGGTGACTGTGAGATGAAATTGAGGACCTACAGTTTAACGTGGAATCCGAACCACGATGGAGGCCTGGCATTCCTCACATTCACAAGTTGTGATTAATACACGTCTTGTCAGAGGTGAAGGAAGGGTTTGGCAATCAGATAAATCTGTGCTGGGACCGAGGATTGAACCCCTGACCCTTAGCACAGAGGTCTGACACCTTACCCCTAGACCACCAGGTCACTCTGTAAGATCCTAAATTTTGGGAGGATCCACCAATGATGAGTTTTAATTGAGTGCTAGGTATTTTTCCTTAACAGGGCCTATTGTCCATGGATCTGGCTTTTCTGTGTCCTTCTGACAATCTTTGGCTTTGACTCGGTTGTATATCAAGTATTAGCATTGTCTGGTCACCTGTGACTATTTATGGGAAGTTGGGTTTAAATCATTTCCTTTGTGTTCTGGAAATTATTGTGTAACTATGACAATTAATTTTAGTGGTTTGTATGAGGTTAATCTTCTGATGAATCTTATCTACAAATTATATTACTAATATCTTATATGCATTCAGTATGTTCTGTATATCTTATATATAATAACACACCAAACTTGCATATCATTTTTATTGATCGACTATATGGGATTCACCCATGCTTTTTTGAAACTACTGCTTCGAGTATTGTTTTGTCTTTTTTTTCGAAAGTTCCATAGAAATAGCTTCTGTCATCACTTACTGGGTATTTTTATTTGTTGAGTAAAATTTGAATTCCTTAAGCTATCTGTTTTTCTCCTTTTACCTTTTTTTAAATATGTTCCTTGGTAGATAGCAAGACTAGCACTAGCAGGTCATAATAATACATACCTAATCACGCCGTTCCCTTACGAGGTAGGCATAAAATTGTGTATATAGCTTTAAATAATACAATTCTGTTCTTAATCCATCCTCACTAACTTTCCCCACATTTCACTATCTTTGAATACTCCATACACCAAGTCATACAGGCTCTTTTATTCTTCTAAATCTTGATATTTCTCTTTTTTTTACACATTCCTCAACAACATTTAACCACGTCTTACATGTTTTATCCCTTCACTTAATACACATTCTTCTTCTCTACATGTCCAAACCAATCATTGTAAGATGCCCCTTTCGCATTGGAATCCTTTTCAAGCCGTACTCCTTAGGCCCTAATTTATTATTGACCCGATTTATATGAGTTTTTCCTCATACATTAAATATCTAATTCCAACCTCTGTAACCTTGCTTTATTTTGTTGTTTTAAAATCGGTACAATATAATATAATATTTTAAAACATGGTCAGTATATTACACTATGTTTGGAAACATATTTACCATAAATTTATGGTTTTCAAACATATTTAACATAAACCTCTGTTTTGTTACATGATCTTTATAAAACCCTATGCTCTAAAATACGTTTCTATATTTGGAAATGTGCTTAGTATAAATCTCTATTCTTTAAAACGTTTCTTGTTTTCTGTTAGTCTGAAATTGATCTTCCAATAAAATCAGAGAAAGGGCTTGAAGAAGAATTGAACTATTATCAGCAGGTTGAATGTTTGCCAGCGCCATTTCTACCTATTAAAGGGGAACTACCTGTGAGTACATTTGTATTTAATAGTTTTATAAATCACCTCTTATAACACATTTAATATAAATGGGCAAAAATATATACTTTAATTGTTTTTGATTAATATTTTTATAAAAACTGATTGTATAATGGAATTCAATTATTTTGTGTACCAACTGTTTTATGCTATGATTTTTAAAGTAATGAGATATAACTGTTCATGAGGTTTTGTATAAGAGTCTTTGCCTGAGATTAAGTTTTCTCTACTTAAATGAAAGTTAGGATGACCAAAGGGCTGAAAGATGACTCGTGCAATGTAAAAACATGAACACAAATAATGGCTGCACTCCATAGTGAACTCGTGGCTAGGAAAGACACTATGTCTTTATTTCTTTAATATGATGGTGTGA
>CABFWB010009105.1:0-14533 GCA_902151455.1 Timema bartmani
GGGGGCAACAGGATACAGGTTGCAATAACAACAACATGTTCAAGGTCAGACTGGGACGAGAGGGCCTGCGTGGTAGTTGCCTGACTTTTGACAGAATTTATTTTTCATGAAACCCAACAAAATTTCTAACTTAAGGATCGTATGCAATAAATTAAAGTTCTTTGCATAGTTATAGATAATTAAAACCAGTTGGGTAGTAAAAATTAACAAAATCTTTATTTAATCATCACTCGGGCGAGTAAATATAATATACGTCATGGCGGTTGACTTTGTATCGTGTGTAATGGCGGCTAACTTTGTATCATGAGTAATGTGTTCTTATTTCTGTTATTTATTTCGAGTTTATTTGTAATTCTGGTTTTAATTTTCTGTTTTTGAAGAGTTTTAATGTGTTTATTAAAACATTTACAAGATCGTTCGTGAGGTGAAAGTTTTAGAAGTGAGCATGTGTCGAAACGGTCGAGTCCAAGTTTACCATAGACGTGGGAGGGTAGGGTATTAGGCACGTAAGATTTTCCACACCTAACATTTTTTTAAATAATAATGATTTTATTTGTGATAATTTCTTTTGTCAGACAAAATAAATATTACGGAGTGAGCTGTGCTTTTCAAGTAGGTCTAACTACCTAAGTAATTTTTGAATTCAAAATATTATGCTTTGTATATGAGGTGAAAGATTCGACCATCGAATCCAGTAAAACACCGAATCCTCCAATTTAGAATACTTGTCAGGATTCGGTGGATTAGAGGATTCGAAGATTCGACTGGCCCATCTCTAGTAAAAAATATGGACAAATGATGACGTCACTTTAACTATTGCTACTAGTTTGCTCCTTGTTTAGAGAAAAGATAAAAAGAGCAAGTAAAACAAGGCTCTTGAGGAGCATATTTGCACCCTTTAGGAATACCGGACATAATTAGCAAATAGAATATGCTCAATATCTTGTAATTGTGCGTTTACTTGTTGCAAAGACGACAATATTAATCAAAATACACTAAAGAGAATTTAACACATAAAACAAAAAAACAAAATGGGGTAACGCTACATGGAGAGGAGCATAGTTATATTGATCTGAAGTTTTAAATAGGAGAACCCAGTTGCGTATTCTAAGAAAATCAATATGCATGTTGTATTTGAATAGTTGTAGGAGTATCAGGGGACTGAAGACCCTCAACTGCCAGCGGCTAGTTAGGTATAATCATTTTCTACGCCAGGAGATATTTAACATGTGTGCCTGTAGAACTGTGGTTCTCAAACCAATATTAAACTTCCTTGCCCCTATGCTAGTCTGGGATACCCTCTTCCTCCCTTATCTTATTCACAAATACCTACCTCTACAGCCTTATACATTATTGTGACGTCATAAAAGTTGACCAAAACTAAGCACAAATATGAGAGTACTGATATTCATAATTACTACATAGTTAGAGGTTTCAATAAATAATGAGGCTAAAATATGGGTTGCAGGAGCACATTCCTGGCTGCATAAGATATAAATGTGCATCGGTGAGCATGCAGACTAAGAGAGATGTGCATCGGTGCACTTTCAGAATAATAGGGAAATGCGCAATGGTGAACATGCAGACTAAGTGTCAATATCTTTTAGTGATTATCAACAAACAAGTTGTAAGTAATTTTAATTAGGTCATTGTTCATGTGGAGAGGATCAAAATTCAACTAATTTAAATTAGTTGAAAAATAACAACTGGACATGCGAATCGAATCCAGGTTCCATTTTTGTGTTCAGATGTCATTTTTGAACCACTTAAAATTAATATTTTTTGATTTATCACTGATGAGGTGTTCGGGAATTGAATACTGATAGGGTGTACCAAGAGTGATTTGTCCTAAATGGATTTTTATTTTTCCTCAACATAAATATGGGTACAATTTCCTCTAAAACCAACATTCCTCATCTCTATTCAATAAGTGTTTTTTAGCACCGCGTATTATTAACCATTTGAGTTATAGACCTATGTAATAATTAGGCTAATGGTTTTAGGAATTAACAGGAAGTGTACCAGCATTTGCATGGAGGAAGAGAGGAAAACCATTTTGGGAAAACCTCCCTCAGTACACCTAACCAATATTTGATCCTCGAACTCCACGTCATTGGCAGTCTGGTCCACTGCGAGAGTAGCGCATTAGACCACGCGGCCACCAAAGTGGGTAATTAATGTAGTTAAATGAGGCCTGATGGGTAGTAATGCGCGTAGCAAATAAAAGAGAGGAAAATAGAGCGAAATGAAGTGGGACGTGGGGTAAGCATATCGCGGCGGGAAGGAATCAGATGGATTGTTCAACTCACGTGGAAAATACATGAATTTAAATATACAGGCTGTTTAAAACTAACACTTCAACACTGAGCTCCACCGGACAAACTTCAGCACTTTGGACATCACTTTCCACGGCATGGATCATATAAATGTTTCCTCCCCATCCTCTACTATGACCCTTTAGATAGTGCTTTACAAATAATTATGAATAAAAAATGTTACACCCTAAGGTACAAATAAGTTTGATTTTTAATATAAAATTACTGAAGTGATAATGAATGAGTTTTTGAGTCATACGTTTTAATACACCTCTAGCGAAGCTATAGAGTAAAGTGATAGTTTTTTTAGTGTTTTTGGATAAAGCCCACTCTAAAATGACCAATCAAAATCAAAGAAGGTAGATGTCATTTAAATGGTAAGCTCCATTTACCCTGAAAGGTATTACCTTGATGAACTACACTATGGCCCTATCTTATAAGAGGCACAATAAGAGAACAATGAATGGTAAGTTCCAGGGTTAGCGAAGAATACTTAATAAACCCTATAATCATGTTGTTGGACAGAATCAACAAATCAGCTCTATGAAACGCAAAAGAGATTGATTTGATACATTGGATGAAAGAAGTGACCCAGCCTAAGCCCCAAGTCAATCACTAGATTTGAAAATGTGCATTGTTTTATGATATTACATCTTAGTCTTTTTAGAAATTTACTTTATTAATCATTTAACAAATACAAGTTTCAAATTGCATAAATCTGAAACAAAATCAGTCCGGGATATAAGTATTTTTTGGGGACAGTCCCAGAAAATCGAGGAAAAATGTCCCCCCTTTACTCTAGTACAGTGGTTTTTACCCGGTGTTCCGCGAACTTGTTACAAGTGTTCCGTTGGTGAAAGATGCCACATGACAAAAGTTATGAGTAATGTTGGCTGCTCTGATTCCAACAACTGAAAACTGCTACGCGCGTTCACTTCTAAACTAATAGAATATCATATTCTTTAAAATGAAAAATTACGCCTGGACACTGGAATCTAACCTGGGCCCCTTGACTTAGTACGTCAATGCTCTTATACTGAGGTATCCAGGGGTCTTCCCGTGCCTAGAGTCATTCCTCTCATATTTAAGGCTATTATATTTGTTAGTAATGATTATAGTCGTATCCAAATATTATATTCTTCAAATTGATCAAATTACACCTGGACACAGGTGTTCCGCAATTTTTTCTTATAATAAAAAGTGTTCCGTGACTTCCGCAAGGTTAAGAACCACTGCTCTAGAGACTAATAAAATAGAGAGCAGCAAGTAGTTTTAGTCAAACAACGGAAAACATTCCCCGCCTCATACTCCATCATCACGATATGGTTTTTGTCTAATAAAAAAAATAAAAAAAATTCTTGGTGGTAAATTATGTGAAAAGTGATTTTCTGAAAAAAAATTTTGATAATTCTTCTTGAAATGGTGCAATCAATCTCATATCTTAAAGGATGTGTAGTAATATAAGATCACAATAACTTAACAGTCAACATGTATGGTGCATATATTTATAGACTCGAAAAACCAAACAAAAATAAGATGCCTGTAACTCTCCATCATTATTCTCCATACAGAGATAAAACCACCAAGCAATGTCGTATGTCGTCTACAACAGTTAAAGTGGTATAGTATTAAACCAAACCTTTCCTTGAGAAACATTTATTAGTGAAAGTGTAATTCATATTACCAGTACTGTCACTTCAAGAACGAGTGCCTGTTTAGTTCTACCAGCACATGTGTTCAGGCCAATCACTCGTCACTTGCCTGAGATTATGACTACTGCCGTCCTAGCTCTGAATTCAAATAACTAGACTCTCCACGCTCGATCAGCCAGTGCAAGGACTGAGTTAAATTCTTCCACTTGTGAGCTTTGTGCCCTTGCAGAAGTATCGAGGAATCAGAAAGTGTGTGACGTCACTACGATAGTGTTTTGTCAACTCAGAACATCTATCAGACGTCTTAGTCTTTGCATTCATGTATTTATTTCTTAGTCTTAATATATATTTATTTGAACTTGTACTAATCCTAATGTCATTTGTGGATATACTTATGTATTATGTCTAGTTATAGTTGTGATACATTTGTATGGATGTCGTAGTCCAAACAGTGTTTTATATCTTCATACATTAAGTCTATCTGGCCAAACTCTCCATGGCATAAGCTGTACCGACTGACTGGCCAATCTGAACATTAATATATTGTAACGAGATTAGTGTCTGACAGCTGTACCGGTGAGGAGCTCGTTACATACCCTCTCTGTTCTCTCTATTTCCCTCCTTGTTTAGCAGGTATGTAGTGGCAGTCTCAGTTTGATTGGGTACTAAAGAGGGGAGGAAAAGAGACATGTCTGGAAGAGTCTGGGTTCATCTTATTCTAGTCCACTATTCTAGAAATATAGAAATGGAGGATTCAAGGCTCTTAACTGTGACCCTTATATATACATGGTTGGCGATAGCTTGAGAGCGCCAGTCAAAGTCGAGGCTAGCCAAGTGGGTCGACCAGCGCGTCCATGCTAACGTGCCCGGGCATGAGCAGCGTGACCAGCGAATGGTCTAGCGTGTTCAGTGAGTGAGCCAACGTGTCAAGTGAGTGGGTCAGCGTATGCAGTGAGTAGGCTAGCGTGTCCATTGTAGAGGCCAGCGTGTCCAGTGAGTGGGCCAGTTTGTCTAGTGAGTGAGCCAGCGTGTCCAATGAGTGGGCTAGTTTGTCCAGTGAGTGAGCTAGCGTGTCCAGTAAGTGGGTCAGCGTGTCCAGTGTATGGGCTAGCATGTCCAGTGAGTGGGTCAGCTTGTCCAGTGTATGGTCTAGCATGTCCAGTGGATGGGACAGCGTGTCCATTGAGTGGATCAGCGTGTCCAATGAGTGGACTAGCGTGTCCAGTGTATGGTCTAGCGTGTCCAGTATATGGTTCGGTGAATCCAGCGTTCATGTAATGCCGATCAGCGCAGTGTGTCGTGAGTCGATCTTCACAAGTGGTGATTTGAGTGGATTACACGGGTGATGTATACATTGATTGCTATTGTGAACTGCGTTCATAATTAGTATTTTTGTGACGGTTTAAATGTTTCAATAGCTATAGTTTGTTTTATAGTGTTTTAAATTTCTTTATCTAATTTAACTACATTTTGTGTTCCTATTCTCTTATTAGCTTATAGACTTAATTATTATTCATATTATTTTATTAATTGACTTGTTTGATAGTATTTTATTTAATTGTATCTTAACAATGTATGTGTTGTTTAAGTTTTAGGAATCAAAACCTTGAGTGATCCTACGTATTTTAATTTGTGTTGTTTAATCAGTAACGTTCCCTAATATCCCCGAAAGAGCTCGCAGTTAGCACGGTGACATGTGAAAGGCCCACGGACCGTCTGGTCAATTAAACTAGATCCGGCCCTCGGTATTATCGCGCATGGTTCTGGGTATTAATAAATGTGTTTTAAAATAAACAAAACAATACATATACATCATAAGCATTTACTGAATTTATAAGGTAATCCATTTGACGCTCTATTCTAAATTGTTCTTGCTTTTTAGCCGATATTCCATTTTTTTAAAAGTACTGCATAGTAAAGATTTTAAAAAACCTTCTCGTTAAATTTTCACTATACCCCTATGATTACCGTATTCCCTTATTTTTACATCGCAATTAGAAAATGGGCAGATTCTATTAAAACAAAGATAAATGCTCTGTGAAAACTAGAAAAAAAAGTAGGCAAACCAACAATGAAAATTATTTACACGCGTATTACGTATTACCCGGATTTCCCGTCTTCCGGCCCGGAATGCCACCACTTCAGGCCGGATAATCGCGACTCTAGTCTAGTTAAAATCTTCTATGGGTAACACAAAACAATCGGATGCATAAAGACTCATTAAAGAGTGTTGTCATTTTTTTACAATGGGTTCTATATTTTATAGTAATTATATTGATTTGTTTACATTTGTAATAGTTAGGAAGTAATACAAGGCCATGTATAGGGTGGGGCCAAACAAATTAGACGATTAGTAACTTGAAAATTAACACTTTAATTGAAAAGTAAATATTCACCAGCTAAATAAAAGTAAACTACATACTACTCTTTTTCTCTTATTGAAAATAATGTCACTGAGGTGATCTCCACCAGATGTCAAACAAACCCAAGCACGTTGTCCATCATTTCCTCAGCATAGATCGTCTCATTGTTTCCGTCACACCTTATATATGTAATGTATGTTCTAGTAATTGTCCCATTGAAAACATTAAATCTATTTTTATCAGTAATAAAAGTCCATGTGAGTTAATTTTGTACTAGCCTCGTAGGTATGTCCTCCAACAGTGCAAGTAGTTTTAAATTCCTTCTCCCAGCGAAGAGGACAATGTGGGCAGCAGTGTCCGGGAGTGGTCAATTGTTTCTCTGGAGGACAGTCCAGTACTGGACATGCAGTACGGCGGCACACCGAGGTGCCATTCTGACAGACACAGTGTGTGCAGCGGTCCAGGTGGTACGATTTACCTAAACAATACAATACTAAGTGATTAGTATTAAGAATTAATAGCCAGAGCTATTATTTATGCTTATTAGTAGGGTCCAGGTGTCATTTTTCAATTTTCAGAGTAAGTGATTAGTAGTTGCAAAACAGTCTTACAATTATCAACTACATTTGATAAAAATAGCTTATTACTCCATTTACTTTATCAGCTAACCAAATCTTCATGGAAACGTAATATGTTTATCTAGATTTTAGGATTCTGCAATTTATAGAAAAATTGTGTCATCCATCCTCTTAAACACAAACTCAAAACTTGTTTTGGGTAAGTAATTAACAGCTCATTAGAAAAAGGGTATAAATATGCAGTAAAAACTATCAATAACAACTTATCTGCTAGATTAAGTATATAAATAACTATTGTATCGTTGCAGCGATGGCTGCAGATCATTTATACTTATTAGAACAGAGTTTAACTACCTGTTCAGGCTATAATCATGCATGTTATTCCACTCAAATGTATTCTAAGCTTTTTATTGGGAAAAGTTCTATATAATAAACCCTCAATCGACTTTATAGTTAAAAGTCTACTCTTCAAATGTTATCAACTTTACAAATATTTTCAGCGGTGTTTAGTTTGAATCAAAACGTATATATTCCCCCTCGCCCCTCTTCACGTCATGATGAGAACTTTAAAGCAACCCCTCTCTATCTATTTGTTGCACCAAACCACTCGAGTAGAATCAAGCTGTTATTATTTTTAACCTACTGATATGCACAAATGAGGGTTTCCATGGTGATGTAGACAAAGAATGATTGCACAGACTAGTGATTGTGCACACAGAAAGAAAAGATGGAAAACTCGTTAGGAATATTAGGTTTTAGTTTTAGGCTACTATTAATTTTGGTGACATTCTGGCCCCCTTACCTTTAAAATGAGTGTTTGTTTGTTTTTATCATAATCAGTTAAGCAGTTTTCTCGTAATTTCAATTACCGGAAATAGGCTTATCAATTTATATAGAGAGAAAGAGAATGAGAAATTAGAAAATGTGAGTGTGAGCGTGTATGAGTGTGCGCTTGTGTAAGTGAGTGAATGAGATTGAGATTGTTAGTGTTATAAAGTGAGTGTGAGAGAGTGATTGTGAGATATTTAGAGTGAGCAAGTGAGTGTGATTGAGAGAGGAATAGTGAGTGATAATGAGAGAGTATGTGAAAGGGATGAGGTGGGAAAGAGAGAGTGTATGTTTGAGATATAGCGAGCGTGAGTGTGTGTGAGTGAGTGCGAGATAAAGGGAGAGTGAGTGTGTGAGGCTGAGTGAAAGTTTAAATCACCCACGAGTAGAAAGGAAATAGGGGGTCACTCGAAGCAGAATCTTGGTACCACCGAGAGGTCGGGGAGTTGTTCATGGATGATCCGTGTATTACCCATCACCTTAGGCTCGGCCCAGTTCCCAAACAGCCGTGTCTGCGACTCTCTGACTATTCTTCTTATCAGCACACTGACACACCTTATCATTGGGGTTCCCACGAACCCTTAGGAATCATTTGTATTTATTGATGTATTTCACTTAAGTACCACTTAAAAAGGATATAATCATTACCTGTATTTTAACCACTCTTTGCTACCGTTACAATATCCAAAGCGATTATGAAGCTAATGAAGCAGTAAGTATTCAAAATACAAGTTAACTAGTAAAATAATAGTACCTGACTGGTTGATAAATATGAAACTAAGTGAATAGCATGTAGTTAATTTTCAAGAATAATAATACCTGCTAAATGGATTGCTGAACCAAGCATGCAACTTCCTTTCGGTGGTTCTATAAGTCTGCGGCTACCATTGCACTGCTGACAGCACTCTCCCAGGACACTGAAGATACGGTCCTTGGGACAGTGTAGTACTGGGCAGGCTTCCTTAGTGCATGTCATCAGACCATTCTCACAATGGCACTTCAGACAAGGGTCCTCAGGGATTGTCACTTCTTTCTCCCGGGCCACTTCCTGACCATTGATGCGGCAACCTGCAAACAGCCAATACAGTCAAACCTGGGATGTTTCAATGGAAAATTAAACACAAGGATTAAGTATTATTTAAAAAAATAACATTAAATCTGAAACCTTCTTTCACTTTTTAATAAAAATAAACCAAGGTTTATAATATTGCAATGGATACTAGCTTTTATTACTCGTTAAAATTTAATATTGTGAAAATACTATTTCTTCAAATATCAAAAATGTTAGTCGAACTCATACTTTGGATTTCATAAGGAGTATAACTTTAATATCTGTAATTATGATTAAGTCATATTTGAAATAACAATGTAGACTAACATTTCTAAGTAATTTAAGATGAAGAAACAATTTCAAAGATTTTTTCTCACTCTCTCACTGTCTCTGTGCTTTTCTCAATCAGTATATATTTCTATTTTTTGTCGATTTGTGTCTATCTCTATGTCCCTTTCTCATAACAAAATTTTGATAATAGTTAAAAGTAGTTTTTATAAAAGAAGGCTCTTAGAACTGGTAATTGAATTTAGATGACCAAATCTGCTCTGATAATTTTAGGGGTAGCTCGGACATCTATGAGTAAATATATTTAAAAAAATCAATATAAATCTTTCTGTGATGATCTTATAAAATATAAAAACATTAAAGAAAAAATAATTTGAACTGACAATTCACCATACAGGACAGGGCAGGAAGTGTTGACAAATTTAAAACACTATATATTTACTATTATAAATACTATATGCTTCAAATTGATCTTTGAATAACAACAAAAGGTTGACGATTTTTTATATAGCCATGATTTTTTTAACCAATGACCATTATTATATGCAATACATTGCTGTACGTGCCCTCGAAGCAACGGATTCAACTTTATTTACAATTATTTCTTTAAGTTCCTGAATTATTTTGGGTGAGTCGCGTAAACATCACTCTTTAACATGAACCACAAGAAGAAGTCCGGAGCTGGTAAGTCTGGTGAGCGTGGTGGCCAGGCGATGTACTCAAATTGTGAAACAAGGTGCCGAGGAAACATTTTGCGAGCCTACTCAATTGATGTCCGGGCTGTGTGGGCCGTTGCCCCACCTTGCTGGAACCACAGGGTGTCCTTAACCCATGTCCTTGAGTTGCAGTTCTGGGGTCAGAAAGTTTGAACATCCTCGGAGGTTTCACAATTTGGGGACATTGCCTGGCTACCACGTTCATTAAACTTAACAGTTCCGCACTTTTTCTTGTGGAGCGTGTTAAAGAGCGATGTTTACGTGAATCACCCAAAAACAACCCAGGAACTTAAATAAATAAATGTTGTGGAATCAAGCAACTTAACAAGAAACATAGCGCAAAGTCATGTCAAGTTTCAAGGACAGCAAACAAATATGTATTGAATATAATGGCTGCCATCTTAAGGACATTAATCGAGTTAGTAAGAATATAGTGTTATTAAATGTGTTCACCCTTTCTGTCCCACCCTGTACTTATGATGAGTTATTAAATAAATAATTGACCGTACATAATAAAAACATCTAAGGATGTATGCAAGAGCACATTCAAAGCAATATTAAATGGTTTTTCTATCTAACTTTGCAGATTAAACTACTCTAAATGTTCAAGAATGTAAACAGGAATACAGGACAGTAGAGTGTGGGCCCACCCAGGACAATTTGACCTTTGACCCCAATCTGTGTGACGTCATCATTGCGTGCTATATCGCAACACTCCCCCCAGCAATGGGTTTTCCCTGGTGACGTCACGCAACCTGGTGCCAGTTTGACAGGTATTTTTCCGTCGTTCTGGAGGTTATTGACCTGAATTTCCCCTCCATCTCCCCTCTGGTTATTTCCATGATGACATGGGGTTAACGATCTGTTGTCCTCTGTTGTTCCCTCAATGTACCTGAGATTTATTTCTGTAGTTTTTTCGGTTGATCTTCTATGCGTAAATGGGTTTTCCCCGATGACTCATACCTAGCGCCAGTTTGGCGGCTCGACAAGACAAGTCGAGATAGGAATAGATCACGACCTTGAATTATGTCGCAATCCTCCCCTCCTATGGTAATGGGTTTTCCCTGGTGACGTCATCGCTCTGTCACAACCTTAGCTGGTAACATCTATAAATATCCGCGGCTGTTTTGAAATCCTTTCATTGTGTAACTTGTCTTTGAGTATTAAACAGACAACCCAGAATGAATGATTACTCTTTGCTGACGGATCTGGGTGAGTAAATGTACTTTTCTAACAGGTACACTTATTATTTATTTGTTGTCAAATCAAAGTGTATACATTTAATTTATTTCAAACACAATAAAACATGATAGAGTTGTTTAAGTTTATTAATTTAAAATAAGTATGTGAGAATTAAAACTATAGATAATTTGAAATTGTCTAATCAGGCATTTTTTTGTATGATATTAGTATAAAGTTACGCCAGAGCAAGTGTTTATTATATTAAAGGTATTTTATTGAATAAACTTGATTCCAAGCTTTAGTTAAACGGTAATTAATTTTTTGGTAGTTTACTAATGGATGAATCTTATTTTAAAATAGCATAAACAAGAGTGATTGTAATAAGTTAAATAATGTATTTTTTATTTAAGAGTAGTTTATTGAATACATTTATTACAAACTATAAAATTATTTGAGGGTAGTTTACTAAGAACTAAATTTTATTTAAAAGATGTTTTGAACAAGTGTTTATTATAACTAACATAATAATATGTTTATTGAAGGTAGTGTTTTAAAATACCACAGTGCCATCAGTTTTTGCGACCCTCCTAAAAAGTGTTTATTATAACTAACAAAATGTGTTTATTAAGAGTAGTGTTTTAAAATACCAGAATGACATCAGTTTCTGTAACCCCTGCACTTATGAAAGACAGTGCATAGTCGGCCTAAATGCAACAGATAACAAACCCTTTAAAAATAATTTTTGGGCTTCAAAAGCAATCTTGTACTGTTCGAAATTATCTAAACACCCGTTCTCACCGCTCCAAAATTTTCTATTTCTATTTATATTTCTATACAAAGCGAATAGGACTGCAACGGTCGCAATCCTGTACATGGGTCATAAATGTGAAGCTCGGCCATTGGCCGAGGCCACCGGATTGCTGTCGAGCTTTTAAATAGAGACACTAAGAACAAGCTACCGCTTCAAAGTGAGGCGTGTGTTATCATAAAGTACACATGCATAAATCATTGCCCCGGACGAGCTAACGCTGCTAAATGTCTCAGATTCACTTGACACTCTGTAGATTATTTTATCTTACTAATATACCACGTAGATAATCTGTCTAATATTTTTAAGTTCAGGCTATACTGAATATCAAACTAAACTGTTGCATTGCATTTTTTTAAAGAAAGAGCTGTGGGTTGATCCACATACACTCGCGGATCTGATGTCCCTCGGTGTCAAACTGGAGGAAGTGACCGCAAATGGTTGGTAATTGCTGGCCAATGAAAGACCAGATTTGTAAGAAAGAATTATTTGCTTTTAAAAGCCAAATATAAAACAAAATGACAGCATATAAAATGGTTTCGAAATTTGAATAATTTGTTAAATTGGTCGGGTTTTCTTTAAGAACAAAATTGGTGCTTATAATGTTTTTGTTTTATAAATGCTAAACTGTAAATATTATATTAATTTAAGGTGATTTACTTGTTGAAATATTATTGTATGACACCTTGGCTCAGATGGCAGAATGTCTACCTCCTGATCTAGGTGACTTGGGCTCGAGCCCTGGCAAGACCATAGCTATTATTGTGATAATGACTAAGCAAATTAATAGTTAGTTTCTGTATGATTATTCATGGCCGTCACTTACGTTAAGAGATTCTAATACAAAGTTATGTTTGTTTCAGATGCATGGGACCACTGTAAGATGTCTCCTGAACATCAGATGTCTGTGGAGGTTCCGGTAATATCATCTCTACCACCACCCCTAGTGCCACACGTGTCTATAAATTCTCCATAACAGAATTGGCAATGTTTCTTTATTTGGTTGTTTTGTAGACATCTTTTCTTTGAAGTTAATGTTAAAGTAACTTATTTTTGTTGATTAATATGGTTTTGACTTTATATTCGCTGATTCATTTAGGCAAAATTTACAAATTTTCTAACGTAGCTTTGTTTTTCTATTAGAAATTTATATGTGGGATTCATGTTTAATGCTTTAAAATTTGACGAGGGTAATGGTTCCGCGAAGGTTTGAGTTTAGTCGGGAAGTCATACCTTTGTGTGTTAAGTAAATATATTTCTTTAACCTCCAACTGTTTTACTTTCTCATATTATTATTCCCGTAGATATTGTGGCCGTAACTACATAGAGTGAGAGTGGGGCGGTACAATAGCTTATCCTTCGATATTTGGCCATGGATCGCCTTTAATATGTTACACCATCTTCATCTTTATCANCACCATCTTCATCTTTATCATAAATAAGACCTGAAGACGATGTTACATCGATATTAACACCGAGACATGTCGTCATAGAATACTAAGCTACTATCAAATAAGGAGAAGGGAATAAACATAAGAGTAAAGAAGATATAATTTTGTAATTTATTATCCCTTACCAAATCAAATATAAACATTATTAAAAATTCTTGTAGTCTCCTAATACTCCAATTTTTTTTATATAATCAGGACGATTTCTCCAAATTATTACTCCATTTAATATAAGTTTACAATTAATCATCTAACTATAAAACAACAGTAAACTAGATTAACAACTTGTACCTGAACATACATTGTGTTCCGGTTGGTCTGTTAGCAACTTTCCAGGTACAGTTTAACAAACCCTCGGCTCTCTGAATGACAACAACCAAGCTACTTATGAGCTTTTAGCGAAGGTAGAAGGGAGGTAAGAGTACCTATTTCCATTTTAATATTAACTAGAAATATATTCAAACAGTTTAAAAGAGCTTAATTAATATAAACACCAAATGTGATTATACCGTTGGAAGCGTAAATTATTTGCGCCGAACATCTAGTCAGTGAGAATTTTAATTTCTTTCTAATTTCACCTTTTAAAGCTAAAACATTTATAATTATTTCTATTATTGTTTATCAAACTACAAGGAGTTTGTATTTAAATTGTGATGACGTTAAGTCTTTCAGCATAATGTTACTTTCAATTTGGCATAAGAAACCATTTTCTATCGTTCATGACAATTTAGTTAAAATCTTGGTTAGATTAACCTTCAATGAAATGGTGTGTTGTTGGCTGTCTACTGTAAAACTCCTTAAGGGTGTATGGCCCAAAATTAATAAAATAATAATTATATATATATATATATTAGGTCTTCTTAAACCAAACTTGAATCAGTGTATTAAATATGGATTAAATGTATATTTTAAGCACAGTGTTTACTCAAAGTTTGAGATTTTGGCATCTATTGCAACAATTTTTAGAAAAACCAAATTATGCAAAGCTTTCGTATTTGGAATGCTAGAAGTACTTGAGGAGGTTTATTAATTGAAATAAATATTATTTCAATGAACCTTCAATTAATTACGTAAAAAGATTGCCAAATAAATGCATTATTCAATTAATTATTTTCATATACTTAAACGTGTGTAATAAATGGGGGAAGTGAATCAATTAATGCCGACTTCTTTTAACTTTATAATTGTACTTAATTCACATTAATAGTCAATCTGAAACTCACGAAGACTGATACGAGCTGAGGTGCTTCATATTTCCCCCCCCCCGGATTTTGAAAATATATCTGGTACAGCCCCGCAATAGC
>CABFWB010009106.1:0-14524 GCA_902151455.1 Timema bartmani
AAAAATTAATAACGTTTCAATTGGTTCGGCTTGAGGCTCAGCTCGCAGCGCCATCCAGTGATTTTTGAGCCAAACCTCGTAACATCCTTTGATGTTCGTCAAAATACCGACATACACTGGGTTGCTGCGAACCTTCCGACGAACTCATTTATCCAACGTTAACGAGGCTCTGCTCGGGGCTCTGCTCGATAGTCTGGATACTTCTTTTGCTGTCATAAAGAAAAACAAGATTAGGAATGACGTTATCCGGGGAAAATTGGGGGTACAGGGAGTACATGAGATAGTAGAGGAAGCAAGACTGAGATGGTATGGGTATGTAATGAGGATGGAAGAAGACAGGATGCCAAATAAAATGTTGGAAATGAAGTATGTAGGAAAAAAACCGCAAGGGAGGCCAGGAATAGATGGGAGGAGCAGATAACAGAAAGTGTTCAAGTGAGAGGAGAAGAATGGAAGATTTTTAAGGAGGAATACTAGGGAAGGATAGAGGAAGATGGAGGCATTTTACTAAACTGACCAGGCCACAGGCTGGAAACAGTTGATGATGATGATTATGATGATTTTCAAGATATCATCAATTAGATGATTAAAATATTTACCTTGAAGTTGTTTTGAGTATTTGCTAACAACTCCCTCCTTCCCTTACTATTTCACCTGTTTATTAGGCTCTAGGTAACCTATCTCCCAGTCACTTCTCGTTTGACCCCAGCAGTATATAGGACCAGTCC
The DNA here is from genome assembly GCA_902151455.1 of Timema bartmani. Lineage (NCBI taxonomy): Eukaryota > Metazoa > Arthropoda > Insecta > Phasmatodea > Timematidae > Timema > Timema bartmani. Next base: position 729 of record CABFWB010009106.1, read on the forward strand.
CGCCACCATAACATCCACAAACACTGATGTATGTTTTCTCTTCATCCCTTTCCTTCCCCGCTTCATTATGTTGACGTTATGTGAGAACTATGGACAATAAACGCAGTTCAGGACGACAGATTTGTTTACACGACCTCAATGAAAGGATTGAAAAGAGGATGGCAGGATCCGATGTCCTTCCCTATCTCCTCCTTCCCTCGCGAGACTTGAATAAACAAAATAAGTTCTAATTAATTTACAGTCCCCAAACATTTGTGGTCCCCGTATAGAGGGGTCGCCGGCAGATGGGTTGACTCTCTGTCTAGATGACCTTGGTTTGTTCCTAAGTGGAATATGTAATTATTCTTTAAATACAATCGTTCTTTAGGGCTAGTGTCCAGAATGTCAACGTATCCTATCAAACAAAACAACCTAGTGGCACACTCAGAAATTTACTTCAGGGGTGCACATATTGTATTGATTTTACTTTTTTTGAATATATATATATATTATTTCCAATTTTGAGAGACATCCAAAATCGGTTTAGAGCTTTAAGTACAAGTATTGTAGAGCAGATTTACGGCTTATTTGGAGTCCATTTAAGACAAATTTCCTGCTTATATAGAATCTATTTTGGACACATTTTCAGCTTATTTGGAGTCGATTTTGGACAGATTTCCAGCCTATTTGGTGTCTGTTTTGGACACATTTTCAGCTTATTTGGAGTCCATTTTGTACAGATTTTCAGTTTATTTGGAGTCGATTTTGGACAGATTTCCAGCCTATTTGGTGTCTATTTTGGACATTCAGCTTATTTGGAGTCCATTTTGGACAGGTTTCCAACTTGTTTAGTGTCCGTTTTGGACAATTTTTCAGTTTATTTGAAGTCCATTTTGGAGAGATTTCCAGCTTATTTGGAGTCGATTTTGGAGATATTTCCAGCCTATTTGAAGTCCGTTTTAGACAGATTTCCGGCTTATTTGTAGTCAGTTTTGGAGATATCTCCGGCTTATTTGTAGTCCACCTTTGACATATTTTTAGCTTATTTGGAGTCTGCCTTGGACAGATTTTCGGCTTATTCGTAGTCAGTTTTGGACATATTTTCAGCAGCTTATTTGGAGTTCGTTTTGGACACATTTTCTGCTTATTTAGAGTCCGTTTTGGACATTTCAAGCTTATTTGGAGTCCGTGTTAGAGTTATATATGGATTATTTTTTAAGTTTGCCTTAGAGAGGTTGTATTTCATGCAGCCTCTAAAGTCTGAATCTTCCTAATTCGAATACAATGAAGTCGAACTTTTTACAAGGGCTGCAACCAAGGTCAAAATTATAAGGTGTCCAACAGGTGACCAGTGGAGAAGAACACTTTCCAATAAATTTTCAGCAGTGGCAGCTTGCAACCTACTAAGTAGGTGAAGGGGCTAGGTGGGGGTGGTGGTACTGTACATTAAACCCTATTACATAAATCTATCAAATAGTGTATCGAGGGACGAAAGAGGGGGGCAGTTGTTAGAAAATACTTTAGCCAAATTTAATATTATTTTAAGGGCGCACTCAAATTGCGGAATAAGGTATCTGTCAGCAGACATTCAATTAGTGCCCACTCGAATTGCGTAATAAAGTATACCTTTCAGCCGGTCCACACGAATTTCGGAACAGCCTGTAATCCCATTCAACTCCTAGCCACTAACTTAACTTAACCTAACATAGCCTAATTTAACCTAACCTAGCCTGACCTAACCTAACCTCCATGCTCCATTTTGAACAAAGTCACTATGAATTTAATTTTTACTACGCAGTTCGTGCAAAGGTATTATCGATGTCGTACGAGTTGTTCCGCAATTCGTGTGCACCATATTTTAATTATCTTAGTGATTATAAACTGAAAATAAAATCCAAACCATAGGATATGAAAACAAATGGGTAATATTAAAGGGATGTATTCGTAAAGACTTTGAATAGAACATCGAAGTATTAACATATCTGGTCTACAGCAAACCCAAAGTTAGCTACACATTCAACCACCAAGCGCTGTAGTTGATCCGTGAGTGTGAGAAGAGAACTGTAATTGCTGTTATTGCTTTATTTGAGCCTAATCAAAAGTGCTGGATTTGTTTTTTTAGAAAAATTTTTAAAGCAAAAAAAATCAAGGCGATTTTTTTTTTGTCTAGTGGAACGATCTCTCTTGGTTCTAATCCGCCCGCGAGGGAACGAATGATTCGGGAATCCTTATCTATAGGTGTGGTCACCAAACGCTAATAACCCCCGACTTGCGAGCTAAGCGCGTATAAAAAAAACTTAATTATATACACATACAGGAAGATATTTTCGATAGGAACGAGCCAGGATGCGAATCTCGAGACAATCTCGAGCCACAGTGTCATTAACACACCCAAGAGTACCAAAAGGGCTCTAATTTTACGAATATATTATCATGGGACTTTTTTTTACCACCCCCTCCTCTTTCCCCCCTTCTCAATGTCAGAGAATTTTGTCGGGGAAAAAAAATTCAGAGGCTTTATTTATTTATCTTTTATCACCGCGTCCTGTTACCTGTTCAGGTCATACGCGTATTTGATAATTACTATGATATGAATCGGCCCCGTAGTATAGTGGTAAGTGCATCTGGATACGGACTTAAGGGGTCCCTGGTTCGATTACCAGCTGGTATCGTGGGTAATTTTCATGAAAGGAGAGTCATCCCAAAGACCATCGGGGTTTGGTTAGTTAGTAAGGTTTAAGATAACTCTTGGCTCACACCTCCATATTTACTGTCATCACGCCATCTTATTGTGGATAATACGTGTAGATAACTTCCACAGGTGTACCCTGGGTGCCACCAGAGAGGTTAATAGTCTACACAAGTACACACACACGGCGGCCGAACTAGATGTCATTTCCCTTCCGGTCATATATGCCATAAGATAAAAAAAAACGGACAAATTATATTATATTTGTCATATCTGTTACGCCCCATAAAAAATAAAGATAACACTTTTTGAGTAAATTAATTGTAATAATACAATTTCTGTCTTCTTTAGTGATTTTGTTATTTTATCAACTACGTAAGTCAACATAATTAATTGTTACTAAATTGCTTAAAATTGGTATTTCAAGTCAAGATCTTCGTAAATTGTATTCAAGATATCTTTTTGAGTTTTTTTACGAATCTCGAATCTCTTGAATACTAGCTCGAGGGATTCGAGGATTCAAGCATCCTATTTTTAGGTTTTTTTAATTCGTACAATTTATCACTTGGTCTAAGGAGTCGTACTCGCAAAGAGATTGGACCGCCTGTGACAGGTCAAGAGTTCGAATCAAATCAACAAATTGTTATAAGTTAAGATTTAGATATTGTTATTTAAAGAATTCTGATAAATATTATTTCAAATTTAAGATTTTATAAATGTGAATACTAATGAAAAATTCCATACAGCTGAAAAACCCTGGACAAGTTATTTATAATCTTGGAATATAAATTATAACAAAATTTCATAATATTTAAAATATTTCATTGAATCAATAATTACAAACTGTTAGCTATGATTAAAACGCTACGTTCCAAGAGAATCGCGTACGTAAGATTTCAAGGATGTGATCTGCCACGAGGCTTGAAGAGATGCCAACTCTTGGAAGGGGATTAATTGATACCGTGTCTTGATCTTGGAGACCAGTGGAAGGACGAAGCGGGAGTAGGAGGGGGGCGGGGGTCTTCCGACAACTTGTCCCGAAAGTCGCTGGATCCGATGATAGCTGCCGGGCGGTTCCATTTAGAGCTGACCTGGACATGAAACAGATTCTTTCAGAGGATGATGTTCAATTATTGAAGCCTTAAGCTTAGTTGATCTCTTCTTTGGTTTACGTTATTTACTCGTATTTAGCCGCATCAACGCACAAAAAAACACATATAATTCAGTAAAGTAGTTGATCAGAGATTCCTAACCAGCCATAAACCAAGTGGGCTTACAACGTTCCTGGATGGAACTGTCCGGCAGCAGAAGAACAAACAGGAGAGGAGGAAAATACAAATGACAATACAGTTTGTGCTGTATTAAATGACATCATTCTATCAACAAAGATCCATTCTACGCTTCTATACCAGTTACCTTTCATTTCCAGAACATTTAGCTCTTAATGATCAACAGAAATACGTGGATTTTTTGTACTTTTCAAAGGGAAAATGTCAACTTTTAAACTATGTTTACAAGTCTATATATATATGTATAGGGTGACGGGGTCATAGATAATAATTTTGTGTTCAGTCCAGTATAAAAAACAACAAACTCGTGTACTGTTTAAGGTTTTGTCAATATTTAACCTAAGCGCAACATCTGCTTGGCGATATATAGGCTACCTAGGTAGGCCTGTCAGAAGTGCATACTTTACTCCCCCTCCCCCTCCATTCCTTCTTCAGCCATTTCTTTTATCATCGGAAGATGGACACAAACACACACACACATATATATATATAAATTGCAAGTGTACGGAATGTCGTATTACTTCTTCTGGTGAAATCTAATGTACGAAATAAAACGAAATGCTAACTTAAAACTTGATCGTTAAGAAAACTAGTAATAATAATAATAATAATAATAATAATAATAATAATAATAATAATAAACTTATAAAGCATGGGAACCTTGAGAAACTGCAGGTCTACACTCAGGTATCATTTTATTGCACTTTTTATCTATTGATTTGTGAACTATTAACTCCTCTCCGCACAAGCGTGGATAGCAGGAGACTCGCTCGTGGGCGGGCGTATATCCTGTTATTTGAGAAATTAATTCCACCCCGACAGGACCCGTGGGATCAAGGCCCAATCAGGTGTAGCCAGTGGCGTCACCAAAAAGGTGTGGGGAGCAAGCGAAGCAGTTCCCTATACCCCTTTTCAAGATTGCAAATAGTTGTTTTAAGAGATTAGTGGAAAACCATTTAGAGAAAAACCACCCTCAATGCACCCAACCAGGATTGAATCCCGATCTACCCGTAATCGGCAGTCTAATCCAGTGTGAGAGTGATGCCTTAGACCATGCGGCCACCAAAGTGGGTAGGAGTGATTGTTACGAGCACGTCCCACCCCCTCCCCCCCAGATAGCACCTAACATAGGTTATACAGCTGGAACCAGGCATCTTAAGATCCAGCTTCTCTCAGAACCCACTACCCCCCACAACCCATACAACCCTCGATAAAATAATTTTCTTATCGTTTTCACGACTATATATATATAAAATTTTGTTTTCCTATTCCGTTTTATGAATTGAATCATAAAGGCTCTGCTTTTAGCTTTTCTGTTAAGGACACAGCCTTATTGAAGATAAATATTCGTTATTTATTATGGGACTAGCATTTCTGAGGTATAACTTTATTTAAATAATCATAACATTCAAATTATACACTTTTAATAGTATTTCCCAAATTTTAAAAATTGAACTTCCAATTTTGTACATACTTATAACAATAAGTGTAGTCTCGTCTGCTGATATAATCAGTCAGTTCAGAATATTTGTATTTTTCAACCTCATGTAACATCCAGGATATTAAAAACAACAACTTCATGGCCTGCTATACCGACCAAGCGGCCGCCACCGTTGGGGATGATAGTGCCAACATTTGTGGATATAGGGTGTCATGTGGTCAGTACAACGAGCCCTTCAGCTGTTAATCTCAGTTTTCTGGACCGAAGCTGCATGTAGCTCTTCATTTGTTCTCAATAAGCTGAGGTTGACCCTGCTTCAGACCCACTGCTTCACAGACAATTTTTGGATGCGTCCGGAATCGAACTATGGCCACTAGACCACAGAAGTGGTCAAATAGCATTATTATACATAGCTCTCTAACTGTAGGACCGGCCATGAGCTTCAATTTGTATAGTACAATAATTAAGATCATCCATCACATGTCATCAACTCTGTGATACAGTCAAGACCGTACATCACATGCCAATCAACTCTGTGATACAGTAAAGAGCGTGCATCTCATGCCAATCAACTCTGTGATACAGTCAAGTGCGTTCATCACATACCAATGAACTCTGTGATACAGTCAAGAGCGTGCATCTCATGCCAATCAACTCTGTGATACAGTCAAGAGCGTGCATCTCATGCCAAACACATGCCAATCAACTCTGTGATACAGTCAAGACCGTACATCACATGCCAATCAACTCTGTGATACAGTCAAGAGCGTGCGTATCATGCCAATCAACTCTGTGATACAGTCAAGAGCGTGCATATCATGTCAATCAACTCTGTGATACAGTCAAGAGCGTGTATCACATGCCAATCAACTCTGTGATACAGTCAAGACCGTACATCACATGCCAATCAACTCTGTGATACAGTCAAGAGCGTGCATCACATGCCAATCAACTCTGTGATACAGTCAAGAGCGTGCATCTCATGCCAATCAACTCTGTGATACAGTCAAGACCGTACATCTCATGCCAATCAACTCTGTGATACAGTCAAGAGCGTGCATCTCATGTCAATCAACTCTGTGATACAGTCAAGAGCGTGTATCACATGCCAATCAACTCTGTGATACAGTCAAGAGCGTGCATCTCATGCCAATCAACTCTGTGATACAGTCAAGAGTGTGTATCACATGCCAATCCACTCTGTGATACAGTCAAGAGCGTGCATCTCATGCCAATCAACTCTGTGATACACTCAAGACCGTACATCACATGCCAATCAACTCTGTGAAACAGTCAAGATCGTGTATCACATGCCCATCAACTTTGTGATACAGTCAAGATCGTGTATCACATGCCAATCAACTCTGTGATACAGTCGGATAGAAATAGTAGATTTACACGAACACTATTGCACGTGGATCATTTCTGACTAAACATTAACGGAGATAAAGAGTCAATAAAAGTTCCTAATAATGAACATTGTTGAAATATTAAATGATACTTAGATAAAAACTGCATTGAAAATACTGTTTTTTGACCATTTCAGAATGGCTTCCTATATAAGCACTGTGCACAAATCTTCATTCTGTCATAATAGTGACATACTGTAGCTATTAACAAGAAACTTTGTAGCTTTGTCCCCCATCGTCACCACGGAGAATGTCAAGTAATCATTCAAATACGAATGCACTGCACACATTTCTGACATATCGTGGGTGTTTTCTTTTCCCTTTTACTCCCAAACCTCGCGCGAGCCGGGAACTGAGTTGGGCCTGCTATGATGAACGCTCTTAATAAATAAATAAAAAGATAAATACATTTAATTGAAATTCAACGTATCTATAAAGTATAAACAACTGACAACAACTAAAGTTTCTCCGTTATGCCTGGAAAGAGTCGAATTCCATTCCCATCCAGGTCCAAATAAAATGGGTCGAAGGGATTCTCCGCCAACCCCACCCCCCACCCTCATCTCTGCTTCCCACCTTTTGTTTTGGTGCCATGTTTATTTTTATCAGAATGTTTCCCCCAGAGGTTGTCAGTAGAACTCTATTCATTAGTTATTAGCGGTTATCGCGCAGCGGCAGTGGCCCCGATTTTCCAAGAGGAAGGGTGTTAGGAAAGGTGGAAGATGGGGAGGGGGGGGCTATCTGTCTTTCAAACCTTCCTTCCCTTTATTCCCCGGGGGATTGGGTAAGGTTGAGAGGGCAAAGGGGAGTAGAACTATCCTGAGAGTAGGGAGTGGGTAGAAAATAGACAAATTCAATGAAGGCAAAATACCGTGGTCGTTCAACGAAGACGGTTTCAAAGGCTAGGGTTAGACTTCGATTGAAAAAACATCCATGGGATGTTTTATAGTAAAAATATTGGTGATATAATCCATAAACACACATCATCCAAAAAATACAATCTGTAAACTAAACAGAGTCATTCTTTGTTTTATAAGTACCTATTGATAATATCTATCAAAAGTACTAGCTGTAAATCAGATGGCCTGACGTATGAATATGTGAAATAAAATCGAGTGACTTTTACAGTTAAAGCTTATTCATATGAAAATTGTTGTTTATTTATTTATTTAGCACCGTGTCTTACTACCCGTTCGTATTATACGTTGTATCTTTTTTATACAATCCGCGGTCTAAACGTTCAACTCATTTAATCTGGTTGGCCGGTGACTGGAAAATTAGGATTAGAATTCTGGTTGGGTGTTCTTAGAGTGTTCATCTCTAAGTAGTGTTCCCATTCTCTTTCTCTCTAAGAAAATTCAGGCACATTTCCTCTAAAACTCTCCATCACAAGCATGAAACAATACATGGTTACAGAAAACAGCTCGAGGTGTAAACGGACAATTATTTTCCCTTAGTATTTTTCGAATTGGTCCACAATAGGCTTGAGTTAAAGTGAACGCTTCAGGACTTGATGTTAGTGGGTTTAAACCCAGTTGGGGTCGAGGTATTTTTCTTTAGCGATAAAAATTCATAGCAAAAAGTGCACAACTTTCTTGGGAGGTGAAGTAAAGCCGTTTGTCCCATATCGATTGTGACGTGTAAAAGAACTCTGGAAGGTATGTGAAAATACCTTTCCCGATATAATTGGTAGGCCCTTTCACTCTCGCTTATAGAAATTCAGTGTGGAAGGCAACGGGGAACTATAGCGCTTCCTAAACTCCCGTAGTATATGGTATTTCTACCAGATGGTGCAGGCGGCACTCACTATCTGAAGGGCTGAGTGCATGCCCATCTTAGCATGGATATAAAGCATATCAAACCAACTTTTGGGTTGTTGAAGAAGATAATATTTTCCGAAATATTATCATTTATTTTTCCCGAAAAAATAAGTTAAGGTAGGTTTTTAAATAGAACGAATGCTATCGAGAAGGCCCAAGTTTAAGTTCTATGAAAATTAATATTTTTACTTTGCTGCTAACCACTTCGGTAGCCACGTGGGCTAAGGAGTTACTCTCTCAGTAGACTAGACTGCCAATGACGTGGAGACCGAGGCTCGAATCTCGGCCGGGTGTACTAAGTTTTCCAAAATAGTTTTCCACTCTCCCTCCACGCAAATGCGGGTACACTTCCTATTAATATAGCCTTCTTCATCCCTAAAACCATTAGCGTAATCAGTACATAAGCCTATAACCCGAAGGGTTAGTAAGACGCGGTACTAAAAAACAAAAAACTTTGCTATTTTCTAGAAGGAATATAAAATGCGTAGACAAAAATAATAAAAAGAATAGTATTAATTTCTACGTATAAACATAATAGGAAGTGAGACCCGTTAAAAAAAACTAATAGAACATTTCATATCGTACGGTTGGCAACGCCAAGTGAGGAATAGTCCTGGGGTCCCCCTCCTCAGCTGGTAGATAAATAATTATACCACCACACGCCATTCCGGTATACACTTTCCATCAGTGTCCATAATATTCCTGTAGTGTCGTGTAACCCTGCTAGGTACAGTAACATGTCTCGCAGTCCACACCCACGTCACACACGCGCGTCGAGTGCGTGCATTTACCTGCGTCCCACGCACACACGCACACACACTCACACACACACACACACACACACTCACTCATGAGTCCACGTGCCGGCCCTGAACAGACAATCGTAACATCAGGAGCCCCCTGGAGCCACTCGGCAAGTTTCAGAATTAGGAAATGGGTCTGTAGTGTCTGTCTCTTACCTTGTGTCTGCAGTGTTTGTCTCTTCCTTGTGTCTGCAGTGTTTGTCTATTACCTTCTATTTGCAGTGTCTTTTACCGTCCGTCTGCAGTGTTTGTCTCTTCCTTGTGTCTGCAGTGTTTGTCTATTACCTTCTATCTGCAGTATCTATTACCGTCTGTTTGCAGTGTTTGTTTCTTACCATGTGTCTGCAGTGTCTGTCTCTTACCTTGTATCTGCAGTGTTTGGCTCTTACCTTGTGTCTGCAATTTTTGTCTATTACCTTCTATCTGCAGTGTCTATTACCGTCTGTTGGCAGTGTTTGTTTCTTACCTTGTGTCTTTAGTGTCTGTTTCTTACCCTGTGTCTGTCTCTTACCCTGTGTCTGCAGTGTTTATCTCTTACCTTGTGTCTGCAGTGTTTGTCTAATACCTTCTGTCTGCAGTGTCTGTCTCTCACCTAGTTTCTGCGGTGTCTGTCCATTATCCAAGAGTCCGGGGTTCAAACACTCTTTCATTTGTATTTAATAATTTGTTTTCTAGCCACTCAGCCTGTAGATAGGCTGAGACCTTAGTTCAGCCTGTAGATAGGCTGAGACCTTAGTTCAGCCTGTAGATAGGCTGATACCTTAGTTCAGCCGCTAGCCCGTCCACCTACTGGCCTTGGAGTTGGAGTCCCTGGTTCTATTTCCTACAGGGACGTCTAGTTTTGCCTCTTTTTACTATGTAATAAATGATCGGTCTGTTTTTTTTTGGTCGGGTGTGCTAGGACCACCCGCACCCCAACTGACGCCAATAAATGGGGAGTCTCGATCTAGAGTACGGTCGAGTTCGTCGATGTGTTGCCGTATTTTCGAACGTTGGCCATCCGCCTCCGAGAGATTTATTTTTCTAAAGTTTTAAAATAACTAAAACATAAAAGAGGGGGAGGTATCTTTTAGGGATTTATAATCAATGAACAAAATAGAGTAGGCGATATATTTTAATACCTGCACAAGTGGGTCGATCTGGCTTTCTGGTAAAGGGAAGGTCGGGGTTCAAATACCAACCGGGCGTAGTTAGGGTATTTTTTCCCTAAAAGGTTTCCCATTCTTCCTTCACGCTAAAGTGGGTTTATACTATCTATAGTTTTACTTTATTTATTCTTATACCATTAGCTATAAATAAGATTAATATATATACATGGCGTGGCGTGTATTAATCACTTATTTGAACACTCATTGGCCAGGTATCAACGAACATGGATTCTCATGTGAGGTGAGTATAGCAGACACAATGCATGATTGGTCTAATGGGGGATCAAGGGGGAAATAACATATCTCAGATATATTATTAACAAGTTCCGCTTACATTTAAAATATTCCACGCAGCGGTATTGATATGTATGAGTATAGCCCAAACAAGTACTAGGACGTGGTTAAAATAAATCTTCACAGTACCTGCATTGGTGGCCTCTAAGGAGACACTCTCGTAATAGACTAGACTGCAGATGACGGGGAGATCAAGGTTCGAATCTCGGTTGGGTGTACTGAGGGTGGATTTTCCAAAATGTTTTTTCATGCAAACGCGGGTACACTTCCTCTAAATACTTCTAATACCATTAGCGTAGGGGGTCTAATTAGTACAAAAGCATATAAACCTAACGGGTAGTAAGATGCGATGCTATAAAAACCCATTAAAAATGATAGCTATAGATCTCATGACTTAACGTAATAATATGTGAAGTAGAAATAGTAACTTTTCTAGCTGTCGGAGAAGGTTATTTCTATAGAAATTGGACTGTAGGCATCCATTTCAAGGTACCATCACCAGCGAGTAAAGTTTCCCTGTCATTCCTACACCGCGTTGTTGCACAAGTAATGTCATGTTCATGTTGTAAACTACGAGACTTGTGGAGTAATAGCTTGCTCGACATGTCTTACCTTTCAGTGGACTCTCTACGTTCGTTGTACGCGTCTACGTGCCACCAACTGGATCAAATTTACAACCCTTTTCATAGAAACTGGCCCAACTAGGTGATGAGGGGTAACAGGGGTCGAAATGTCTACGTAAGTAGCAAATATCTGCACTACTAACTCCCTGGCGATAGAATAGTCGGATCAGAAAGTCTTCAATGCCGGAAACCAATTGGGTTCATAACGTTCCTGGGCGTAGCTATCCGGTAGTAGGAGAACTAACAGGGGAGGAGGAAAATACAAATGACAATACAATTTGTGTTGTATTAAATGACATCATTATTTTCACAAATATCTTTTCTACGCTCCTATAGCAGTTACCTTTCGTTTACCGGACATTTAGTTCTTAATGATCAACAGAAATATGTGGATTTTTGTACTTTTCAGAGGAAAAATGTCAACTTTTAAACTATGTTTACAAGTCTATATGTATAAAGTCATAAAAATTGTTTGGTGTTCATTCCAGTAAACAACAAACTCGTGTTCTATTAAAAGTTTTGTCAATATTTAAACTAAGAGCAACATATTATTGGCCTCAGCCTCCTTAATCCAAATATCTTTTCTTACTCAGCACTTTGTTTTCACAAACTCTCTCTCAACCTATTTTCATGTACAGATAGTAACAAAAACTTCAGCACCAGTCGATCGAACCAGAGACCTCTAGACTTGTGGTCAACCATTTGCGGTGTAAGGAGTAGCTCCGAATTGGAAGACTCCTCCCGCTAGCCCCCCGCCCTACCGGTACGCATTTTACAACCCATCCAGGATTTACGCATTTAATTAAACTAATTTATTAAAGATGAGGAAGTTAGAATTGAAAGGAAGTGTTCCTGAATTTGCGGGAAGAAGGAGTGAGAAAACATTTTTGAAAAAAAAAAAACATTGATACACCCGGCTGATATTCNAAAAAAACATTGATACACCCGGCTGATATTCAAACCCCAACCTCCTTGTCATCGGTAAACCAGATTAAATGAGTCTGACATTTAGTTTTCAAGCCCACAATAATCAAATCATATTCTTCTGTTTCTATATTTATCTCGCATTTTACTTTCCGTTGATGCTAGACGGGAGATTAATGACCAAGAACGTTTTTCCCACATCCCCTTAATCTCTCAGACACCGAAGCGTCGTCCTCGGACGTCCCGACGCTTCATACGGACGTCCGAACTACCATGTGGCGTGGTCGGGACCCTTGTAGCCGTCGATGTGGCAACACCGCCCACTAGGGTGCACCTTACCCGAGGGTGATCCACCCTTCCCCTCCCCACTTCCTACCTCCCTCCTCCCCCGGGCTATTCAGTGTGCCCTAAACCATCTCGTGATCTTCCCTAACCTCAAACAACTTGGAGAGGCCACGTGGGTTGTAAAGCCAGACAAGTCTCACAAAAACAAGGACGCCTCACTGTTTACACTATACAGTCCAATTTTCACAGAAAGGGTCCTTTAGAAAATACAAACATACTTTTTAAGGTCAAAATTGAGAACCTCTTACTATATTATTAGTGTTATTTTATACGTATTGTTAATATATATCAAAAGTGATAGATGCAGATCACATGACTTGACGTATGAATACGTAAAAGTAGATCTAATAGATTTTCTGTTGGATAAGGCCCGACCTACGAAGGTTTACCGTGGGCACGCGTTCCAGAGGCGTATTTAGAGTTTGTGTTAAAGTCCCTCTGCAGGAAAAGTTGAGGATTGTTTTATTTTTTATTTTAAATATTTTTGAAACAATTAGGTTTCTAAATGTTGATAATTATTTTAAAAAATGCCTACAAATTACTGGCTTAGGCATTGAGTAGGAATACGAAAATACGTTATTATTACATTCAGGGTGGATTTTGAGCCACCCTTGGTAAGGTATTGGCCTTTTCAAATTTGTGATGAGGAGGTGAATTTGAAGGGAATATACCAGGACGAACTCTGAATCCACGTAGGTCAAATCTTTCCCCTTTTACCAGTAGAATACTGGTGCAATTCTTCCTCCTAACCCTATCCGCTTAGGCCAGAAGTAAATTTGGCACCATAAAGTCCAACTGACTATATATACGAAGAAATCATTGGAAACTTTATTTGATATAGAATCTACCTCTTTTAATTTATGTGCTTTGAAATGTTTTATGGTAAACGTTCAAGAACTGCTCGGCGAATAATAGCTACCAACAGCATCATTGAATGCATCAGACGTCCATTGATGTGCGGAAGATTTGTCGAGCACTTAAACTACCACCCCTGCCCCACCTTACCTTACCCTACCCCACATTCACATGAAA
>CABFWB010009107.1:0-14523 GCA_902151455.1 Timema bartmani
TCGTGGCTCCTGAAATTAGCATATCTGGTATATATTTATGAACACTTAAATAAGTTGAACGCCAACATGCAAGGTCCCAATGAAAATATTTTGACGTGTACAGACAAACCTGTAGAATTCATAAATAAAATTGGTGTTTGGAAAAAACATATTTTTAAGGGTAATTTTGAAATGTTACCACTATTTTCTCATCTTCAGAGCATTACAACTGACAACCACCGTGAAGCCGTCATGCCCCTGATTTACCCATGTGGAATCTCTGGCTGAAAATCTTGCCAAGTACTTACCTACGTTGTCATCGGAAGAGTTTGATTGAGTCAGGAAACCTTTCACAGATTCTCCAAGCAGTTCAGAAAATTTCCTCAGCCTGCAGGAAGAACAACAATAATTGACTGAACTGAAGTATGATCGCACACTAAAAATTAAATTTAATGAACTGTCATTAGATATGTTTTGGATATCAGTGAAAACAGAGTTTCCTGCCATCTCCCAGATAGATATAAACATATTGCTACAATTCTTAACATCGTACTTGTGTGAGCAAACATTTTCATGTGTAACAAATATAAAAACCAAACAGAGGAATAGAATGTTGTCTGTGGAAGAAGAACTTCGTGTGTGTCTATCAAAGATGCGACCATGAATTAAGTTGTTGTGTTCAAGAAAGCAAGCCCAAATTTCACATTAAATTAAGTAACAGTAGGAATCATTTTTATTCTATTGAAACTTGTATAATTTTAACTTGTGATTTAATAATAAAACAATAAAATGTAACTTATTTTTTCGTCAACAAGTTTATAATTTTTTTATAATAACTCAAAACTATTGCAAAATATATACACCAAATTTGTTTATAGCCAGTAAGCCAGATGTAAACTGAAAATTTTGGTAATTATTTTTATTAACAGTTAAATTAGTAAGCTAAATATTAGTAGGAAGTAACTACTCGTGTAATATTTTATTCAAAAGTATGATTTAATTATTATTTACTACTAACCCTACTTTTTTGCATGTCTTTATTTAATTTAACCCTGTCCAATCTATTATATGTCAGCCAGGTAAGGGTTCCTCGAGATTTTTCGAAATATTTCAAGGGTTCCTCCAAACAAAAAAGTTTGGGAATCACTGCTCTACGTGGATAAACCTCCGGAGGAAGGCGCATGGAATATTCCTTACGGCAGTGCGGCATGCCTTAATAAGTGACAAGCTTAGCTTATTCTGAGAGAACCTTTGAGATCTGAAAGTGATGTCAGTTAGTCTAGGAGCACCATACATGTCAGAAAGTGATATACTTAGTTTAATAGAGCCTTCAAGGTCTTCAAGTGATGCCACTTAGTCTAGGATCACCACAAATGTCAAAAATTGATATACTTAGTTTAAGATAACCTTCGAGGTAAAAAGTGATTTAATCTATTCTGAGAGAACCATAAAGGTTAGAAAGTGGTATAACTTAGTCCAAGAGAAACTTAAGAGGTCATAAAGTTATTTAACTTAGTCTGGGAGAAACAATAAGGTTAGAAAGGGATGCCACTTAGTCTGGGAATATCTCAAGAGTCCAGTAAGTGATGCCACTTAGTCTGGGAATATCTCAAGAGTCCAGTAAGTGATGCCACTTAGTCTGGGAGAATCAGTAAAGTCAGAAAGTAACACCCATGCATATGTGAAGGAGTGTTTCTCAAGACACCCAAGACATCAACTAAAGTTTTTCTTCCCTCTAAAACTTTTTGGAGAGTCCCCCCTTAAACGTCACGTGCACGCGCGCGCGCGCGTGTGTTTGTATGTGTGTACACAGAGAGGAACGAGTCGGGTAATTTATAAAATTTGGTGTGTTTTGTATCTGGCGTGGTCGGTATTTACCCACATTCATATCTAGCATCTTAATAAACACACATCATCACATTGCCGAGCACACATCCATAATCGTCGCTGGAATTCTATCAGAGCTTACTTTCTGTAGCAAAGGAAACCAAGGGAGGTGTTGAAAGAGGGAGGGGGACAGATAAAAGGCACCTGGCTGTCTGCCGCAGTCCTCCTCGTGGCCGCCAACTCAACCCGTCTAGAACCACGAACATGTGAAACGCCCTTTAATGCGACTCTCATGTCAGAATACGCCCAATGCAAGTATACACAGTTCATTCTTCAGAGGATGGTGCGTTTTAGGAAATACAAACATATTATTTTTGCGGCTTATAATTGATAAATGCTTTTATATATTATTACTGTTCTTGTATAACTACGACCATCTCTGTGGTCTAGTGAGGCAGAAGGTCCTGGGTTCGATCCCCGGCGCTTCTAGATTTTTCTGTGGAACAGTGGGTCTGAAACGGGGTCGATTCAGCCTTGTGTAGACAAATGTGGAGATATTTTAATAAATAAGTAGCCGCTACGGTCTAGAAAACTGAGATTAATTGCCGGAGGGTTCGTTGTGCTGACCATATGACAACTTCCATCTGCAGAAGTTGGTACTATCTTCACCAACAAACGGCGGACACTTGGTTAGTTTGCCTCGATTGTGGTCTGACACCATGGAGTTTTTTTTAAATAGGTATTGATAATATCTATCAAAAGTGACAGCTGCATAGAGATGAATATTTTCCGGGAAATTTTGAATCGGAAAATTTTCCGCAGTGGCGGCTTGCGTTGAAGGGGTTAAATTGTAGCGATGACACCTAGAGCCTATTGTACTTCAAAATATAGTGTGTTATGAGACGATTGGGCTATCATAAGGTGGCATGGGGCTGGGGAAGGAGAGGGGTAGTTAGGAAGCAGGGCGAATAGGTGGGTAAGGGGGAGACAAAATGTTGGGCCAATCTTAAAATTATTTAAATTAACATATTGATGATAAAAAATTGAAACATGATTTATAAACAAAATGGGTCGACAAAGGCTCCCATTCATTTGTATTTTTAAGACATTTTTAGCATCGCGTCTAACTAGTCGTTCGGGTTGTACGCCTATGTACTAATTACTCTAATGTGTTAGGGACGAGGAAGGTTGAATTTAGTGGAATTGCACCCGTGAGAGTGGAAAACTATTTAGGAAAAACCGCCCTTAGTGCAACCGACTGGTATCGAACACCGATCTACCTGTCATCGGCAGTATAGTCTATTGCGAGAGTAGCGCGTTAGACCGTGCGGCCACCGAAGCTAGTTAGATGATGTTTCTGGTGTTAGCGCCCTTAGGAGAAACTAATCTTAAGTATAAACGTTGACATTTGGGACGATTATATCTATATTGCATTGTAGTTCCACTTGATCAGTTAAATTATTTTACAGAAATAATAATTGAATATTTTCCGGGAAAAATATAGGGAAATTTTTCCAAAATGGAAAATTTTCCGTCTCACGTCTCTACAGCTGCAGATCACATGATTTGATTTAAATCTATAAATACTAGAAAAGTCAATAAATCTACATACCTGCTTCGGTGGCCGCGTGGTCTAACGCGCTATTCTAACAGTAGACTGGACTGCCGATAACGTGGAGATTAAAGTTCGAATCTCAGTCAGGTGTACTGAGAATGTTTTTTTTCTTCCAAAATTGTTTTCTTCTCTCTCCACGCAAATGCAGGTACACTTCCTCTAAATATAACCTTCCTAGTCTCTAAAACTATTAGCGTAGTAAGTACATAAACGAACGGTTAGTAAGACGCGGTGGAAAAAAAAAGCTACTTACACGTGACTGCAAAAAATATGTTTTTATTTTCTAGAAGTTTCTACCTTCCAAAATACTACTATTGTGTGTATACATATCATAAAATATAATATCAAAAAACTTAGATTCAATAAAGGGTGTAAATTTTCTCCGGCATGAGTATAGAAATGGCGCAGATTTGCGCCCAAAATAGCACTTTTTTATTTGATGCATTTTTATATTCACTAAACAAGGAGCAAACTGATGGGGACGTCACCAAAACGTCATCATTTGATATTTTCATGACCAGCCCATGTGAATAATATATTTCCAAGTCAGTGTTACGTTATTTTAAAATATCTAGTGAAAATAACAGAAAATATCAAATATTACTAAACATTTTCCTTATAAGCTAGCAATTAAATTAGAGTTGGCATATTTATGGATGCTTTTCAAAAAACTATATTATTCACTATAAAGTACTTGTCGACTTCGGTGGTATTGGGGTAAAGTGCTCGTCTCAGGACCCGATGTTCGTGGGTTCAAACTCAGCCGAGCTCAATGGATTTTTCTTGGGCGATGACAATCCGTAGCACAACTTCCTTTGGAGGGGAAGTAAAACCATCGGTCCCGTGTCGATTGTGGCATGTCAAGGCCCTGGGATGGTATGTGAAAATATATCTCCCGGCAAAATTGGTAAGCCCTTTTTCACTCGCTCGTAGAAATCCAGCGTGGCAAGCAACGGGAAATTACAGCACTTTCTGAACTTCCCTAGAAAATGTGTTTTCTACCAGATGGTGTGAGTAGCACTAGCCAGCTGCAGAACTGAGTGTATGCTCAGCTTTGAATGTGAAGTTCATCAATTCAACCTTCGGGTCGAAGTCGAAGAATCATAAATCGATAATGTATGTATTTTAATTTTGATTTTAAAGCTTTTGCTGCATTAATAACACATTTAGAGAAACTTTGAAACATGTTTTAAAAATATGCTCATAAGCCATATTTAATGACAAGATGTATTTTTATTAAGTGGAATACAAATCCTCTTTAGACCGAGAGAAAGATTCGTCAGTTTGTGTTTTATTTGATACTTTTTATATTGTTTTGTTTTTTAGAAACGAAAGGAATGTCTCGGCTTAGCGTGACTGTAAAATGCAACAATACCAGGTAATGTATAAATTTGTTACCGCTATTATCTATATCTAGATTAAAACATATTGTGTACTTTCAAGACCTATACATAGTATTTTAATTCCTCTATCATTAATTGAAGTACTGTTAACCATTACGATAAAATGCAACCATATTAGTTGATCGAAGTTACATTATTTTAAAGTTGAGCCAATTCTTGAATAGGCGCAAATAAACGGCGCAAATTTGCTCTCCAACTGTGTCTGCTCTGTTTAATGAATACGAATTAAGACGCAGCTTTCAAATTTGCACCTACACCCTTATTAACTAAAAGATTGATTCGCATGCCCAACGAAAAATTTAAAACAAATGTTAGCAATATTATTTGATGACCCATTATCCTTTGCAACACCAACTCCTGGTGGGGATGTATGGAATGTGAGGAAAGGTTTTTTTTTGGTTGAATTTTTTATAAAAACTTTTTTTGACCAAAATAAATAAAATATTTCTCCAGTAGAAACATAAAGTTTAATTTTCTTCACATGATGACCTCAACAGTTGTTAAATATTTGTCAAGAATATAGCGGCATTAGACGAGAAACTTTTTTAAATGAAGAGAAAAAATTGTCATTAAATTCTAGAACACCCTTGACAGATATTCAACAAATGTCTAAGTCACCACGTTAAGAAAATTAAACTCTACGTTTCTACTGGAAAATTATTTGAATTATTTTGACTAACAAAAGTTTTGATATAAAAACTTCTAATATATTACCCTTAAACTCGTTTTCGCTGCACTACGGCATGGCATTCATTTCATTACTATAAAACAAAACATAAAATAAAACCAACTGTGAAATATTTCTTTAGATCCCTAACAGATTTGTATTCTCTTAAATCCAAAGACGTCTTATCACCAAATTTTACGTGTCCGGTCTATTTTTAAAAACTTTTTTTAGGGTGACCTGGTGGTCTTGGGGTAAGATGTCAGACTTCTGTGTTAGGGGTCCGGGGTTCAATCCTCGGTCCCGGCACAGATTTATCTGATTGCCAAACCCTTCCTTCACCTCTGACAAGACGTGTATTAATCACAGCTTGTGAATGTGTGGAATGCCAGGCCTCCACCGTGGTTCGGATCCCATGTTAAACTGTAGGTCCTCCATTTCATCGCACAATCAGCCTTCTATTACACATTAGCGTCAGTGCGTATAACCCGAACGGGTAGTAAGATGCGGTGATAATAATAATAATAATAATAATAATAATATTTTTATAAAGTTTCTTTAGATGTTTCAATAGTACAACGAAAGCTTTAAGCTAACAATATATAAGTACTTTATAATTCATAATATTTTTTTGGAAGCACCTAACAAATCCCTAATTTAATTTAATTGCAGACAAAGTTTAGAAATATTTGTATTTTCTACCAGATATTGTAGTCCACTAAACAATAAATTCAAAAGTGTTATATTCATACTTCTGTCTTGTTATTACTGGCCACCGAAATAAAACAAATGTTTTTATAACTCAGAGAATGAGCTTCCAAAATATTAGTTTCAAAATAAAAAGTTTTTATTTTGTAAACAGAGCATGAACAAATCCAAAGACGGTTTGTATGACGGCACTAACAGCTCTTGTTTCGGCTGGTTCGCCATCTTAATTTACGAAGTGAATGGGGAACATTTTAGAAGCTCTTATTTTTAAAAGCGTTTCTAAGTGATTCACAGAAGACACTGCCAAGAAAAACGTTTATTTTCTCAAGTTCTTGTTTCAATGACGTAAAAACTGTTGAAAAAATAAAATAATTAAAAAACTAATTCTTGTTTTTTGTGAAAGTTTTGACTGCAAAAAAAAAAAAAGTGACAACAATTCAACATATGGTCTTGTGGATCACGTGGTTTGGCTGACGGATAGATGGTAGCTTTTCCTAGCTGTCACCTACCGTCCTTCCAACCACGGATCAGCTATATGCACCAGTGGCGTGTCGTGGAGTGTTGCGAGGGAAGCAGACCTTGTTAAAGCTGTATCTGTGATATGCACTCGCTTACTTGGGCCATTTTTGACCAGTCATACGTATGATCTGCATACCTGACAAGGGAGTATATTCCCCTCGATACCTGACCAATGAGTTCTACTGAGGGGTGAACAATTCACAAGATCTGTTTAAACTAATGCTGCTTACCCTGGCAACATTTCACGACACGTCACTGGTACGCACCCTTTCTTTGGTGTGTCCAGACGTATTTCCAAATGTGTTTTTATCATTCTAGGGGTCGAAGTAAAAATTCGTCCTCGACGTTATTTATCGGGACTGTCGCCATTATAAATGACCGTGTATAATATTAACCGGAGCGAACTAGGCTCGATCAGAGACCTCGTCGGACTAACGTCATAATCTAGCCGCTCCCGTCTGAAAGGCGCGGTCCACGGACGCAGCTGGTTCTTTCTACTCCCTCTCTCTCTTTGACACACGCACATTAAACTCTTATCTAAACTGACTATTCATTTCAATACGAGGACGACAGCGCCATAAAATACTACATTTAACTGCCACCTCTTGAACATTTCTGATCCTCTGATACTTCTCTTTGACTCGCTTGCTATGCAAAGTTAATTAGGATTCATTCATCTTTTTTTCCCCCTTTAGTTTGGGATTACTATTCCAATCACGTATTTGAAATAAATCCAAATCATACACGAGCTTAAAAAAATATTGAATATATTAATGTTCACACTTCCTATAAAGTAGAACCTAACTCTTATTATGAGTATTAAAACAAAAGTTTATTTTGTCTAAAGGTGCGTTGTCCAAGCTGCGACCAGTTACCTGCGACTGCGGCTGGAGTCACTGTCTTCACGCATGCGCAGTTGGTGTCGCAGCACTGATGTAGAGTGAGCAGCACCGCAGCAACAATGCTAGATTTGTGGCGACATTGCGCATTTGTTATTGAATTTTGTGTGTCAATCTATTTTTTAAAAAGGTCTAAACAACGCCAACAGGAGGTGCCTATGAATGACCCACTCGTAGGATGTGGTTCTGTTTGAGTCAATATCCCAACATTCATACGTATATGATTTACAGTATCAGAAGTACAAGGACGTGCATACATATGTTCACCTTATGTCTTTTCCTTTTGCTGTACCACCACATTAAAATTATTTCGTCATCATCTTCTTCGTCCTTTAAAACATTAAAAAAAAGTCCTGTCACTCGGATCACCTGTTCTCTCATCCATATCGAAATCGAATGTCGCATGCGGCTAGTGTCACAACGGTCTGTTGCGGCCGTAGGCCTCTCGGATCCAGTCGCAGTCGCAGGTAACTGCCGCATGCGGCTAGTGCCACAACGGTCTGTTGCGGCCGTAGGCCTCTCGGATCCAGCCGCAGTCGCAGGTAACTGCCGCATGCGGCTAGTGTCACAACGGTCTGTTGCAGCCGTAGGCCTCTCGGATCCAGCTGCAGTTGCAGGTAACTGTCGCATGCGGCTAGTGCCACAACGGTCTGTTGCGGCCGTAGGCCTCTCGGATCCAGCCGCAGTTGCAGGTAACTGCCGCATGCGGCTAGTGTCACAATGGTCTGTTGCGGCCGTAGGCCTCTCGGATCCAGCCGCAGTCGCAGGTAACTGTCGCAGCTTGGACAATGCATTTTTAGAGCGAGTATAATCCAACAGTGACGTAAAGTATTTAGCTAGTCAGAACAGAAATAAAAGGGACTCATTAAATAATTAGTCTACAATAGTTTCTTGAACTCGCTATCACCACTCAATAAACGAAATAAACTTTTTGACAAGACAAACATTTTTTTTTTTGCAGTCAACATTGATAACATTTTACTATACTATTGGTGCTCTTTTATGGGTATTGATATTATCTATTAAAAGTGACAGCAGCAGATTACATGACTTGACGTATGAATACATTAAATTATATCTAGTTTTCTTTTAGCTGTCAAATAGGCTCTTTCTAAGAAAATTGGAGTGCAGTAAGTAGGACGGGATACGCTAGTTCATTTTCTTCCAAGTCTTACTACCCGTTCGTGTTACACGTATTTTAGCTACGATCAGGGTAGGCCTGAAGGAAGTAAATTATTATTATTATTAGTACCGCGTCTTACTACCCGTTCGGGTTATACGCACTTACGCTAATGTGTAATGGTAGGGTGATTGTGAGATGAAATGGAGGACCTACAGTTTAACGTGGGATCCGAACCACGGTGGAGGCCTGGCATTCCTCACATTCACAAGTTGTGATTAATACACGTCTTGTCAGAGGTGAAGGAAGGGTTTGGCAATCAGATAAATCTGTACCGGAACCGAGGATTGAACCCCGGACCCTCTGCACAGAAGTCTGACACCTTACCCCTAGACCACCAGGTCACCAAGAAATTTCAGAGAAAATGTGCTTGTTTTGGCGGGGGGTGGGTTGGATGGAGATTGATAAACAATTTAAGTAAAATCACCCTCGATATACACGTCCGGAATTCGAGCTCAAACTTCCTCGTCAACAGGTAAATCGGAATAGATGATCCTTAAATTTAGTCCGCGAGCCCACCCATGAGGCTATAAATATATTAAAAATATATATAAACAAAATAAAACAATAGTTTCTCAAATAGGCCCAGAAGAAGTATTGCTAGAATCAAAATCAACTCTAGATATTAAGTTTGAACGAAATTCATCAAACCGTAGCCTCAGGTACAGATATTTGGGGGGAGGGGGGTGCAGACATACATGGGGACAGACAGACATACATGGGGACAGACAGACATACATGGGGACAGACAGACATGGGGTCAAACAGACATGAGGACAGACAGACATACATGGGGCCAGACATACATAGGGACAGACAGACATGGGGACAGACAGACATACATGGTGACAGACAGACATGGGGTCAAACAGACATGAGGCCAGACAGACAGACATGGGGACACACATAAATATAAGACTCACGTTTTTTAAAGTTCGGACGCACATAAAACTTTAGGATCTACCATAATCTTGGGGTCAAAAATGTTCACGATTTGTAAAAAATTAAGAATAGTTTAACAAAACTTGGGAATCTGGGGAGCATTTTACGTAATAAATAAGAATATTTTCTCCTTTTTACATAACAATTTTTTTAGGTTTGTTTTAAAATAATTAGTTTTTTCTAATAGCTATAACCGTTAAATGTCTAACTATATCCTTTCAACAGTGTAACAATCTTTTTCTAAATTCAGATATGAAGAACATTTCATTAACAACTTTTTTTTTCCTGATAAGATATTATTTTAGGGTAGATATAGACAGTCAATTTTAAAAAATGTTGATTTTTAGATTGTGTGAGAAAGAAAGATGGCAGTGGTTTTAAAAACCTCACTCGAATGTTTCCAACAGGTTTTGAAGTTATTTTACAAATGGTTGGTCCCAAGATGGTGAATGACAGCGCTGACCCGTGTTGTTTACTGTCGACAATGTTGGCAAACACGTCCAGACATGTAAACTTTATTTACTCTTTGGGACTCACAAAGGAAACACGAACAAATGTTTGCAAACAGTTCACACAGTTTTTCCGAAAACAAAAATCAAATCAAATTCGGAAACAAGAGCATCATGTTTCTAAGTGCATACTAGTCTTTAGAGGTAAACAATCCAAGTGCGCCCATGTGGGTTTTCCAAATGGGAGGCGGATTGGAGTCCCATCTGCCGGGGGTGTAGTCCCTTTCTCCCTTCGAGAGGAAATTTCAGGAATTTAACCTGGTGAGAGGGAATTTTAGAACATCTGAACGTATTTCTTAGCTTATTATATGAGTTTCAAGATCCAATTTTAGTAAAAAAAAAAAATAGTTTCCGAAAAGAAAACAAGTTGTAGCTGAACCTATTGAAAAAAACAACATATTTTTCATAAGTTTATTGAACAGAACAAAATTAAAAGAAAGCTGTTGAACAAGGCATGAGAGGAAATATACATTTTATCATTCTTATCTCTGTCAACTCGAATATTGATGATATATAGTTGTTGATAGCAAATTGTAGCCCAATCCCAAAAACACAATTATTTGATTTTTTTTTCATGAAAAATTTACAACAAAAACTAAATATTGCAGAGTGATAAGGGTGGCTGGAGCCATTTATGGGCGCCCATGAAATCATCTCTTGTTGTTGACTGTACGCGCTGAAGGAGAGGAATAAAGAGAACCTAGTAGGAGGGGACGGATAATTGGAGGGGATTTGTTTGGTCATTGCTTGCATGGGAAGGTGGATGGATGTTCCTCTGAGCAAACGAGTAGTCCTCACTTAACCTCAACGCACTGCATTAGCTATTCAACCCGAAACAAACCTCTCGTGTATCAATAAAACCTAGTCACGAGGTTGAGTCAGACAAGTTGATTTATGCGCAGGCAGGAAACCACAAATATAATATTTATAACAGGTGAAGTTCCCCGGGACCCGCCAGCAGGGCTTGATGGCTATTACTATATTTATTATTTAGTTTTTTTTATTATTCATGCATTCAACACAAATCAATTCTACTTTTTCTCATATATACAAGCGCGTAGAAAGCTAATTTTTTTTTCAAGAGAAGTTCAATATAAAATTCCACCTTACCTTTAACTAATAAAGGTTGTTATACTTATATATGGATTCCCCATAAAATTCCAGAAGGCCTGTCGATGATGGGGAGAGTGGGTTTCATATCCCAGTCGGGTGTATTGAGGATTATTTTTCCTGAATGGTTTTACAATATTTTTTTACACGCAAATGTGGCCACACGTCCTCTGAATTCAACCTTCTTCATCCCCAACACATTAGCGTAATTAGTACATATGCGTATAACCCAAACGGGTAGTAAGACGTGGTGCTATAAAATAAATAGTGATTCTGCACCTCACAAACATTCTCCCTTTTTTATCTTAAAATATATTCATTTATTAAAACTCGTAGGATTTGTGAAACCAAATAATATACAGTGTTGCAAAATTACTCTACCGAATAACATAAATGAAATAATATACACTGTTACAGAAGATTTGAGAAAAGAGAGTGCAGTCGCTCTCTCGAGATCGCGGCAAACCTCCCTTTCGAAAGCTAGTGGTATCCCCCAGGGGCGGTATAAGCGCCTGATTAGGGATGTTGTAGTTCTCGCTAGTCAATCCACGTTGTACTGAGGTTTCATCTGTTCAAGAGGCGTCGCCGTGGGGATGTCAGCCGAGCAAGAGTTCACCAGGGATTTCAACCGCGGTGTCTCCGAATAACTCGATCTCTCTTCCTTCTATGCGACAAGGAGAATAACCCCGAACGCACGTCCGCGGTGTTTTGAGGCCGATTCCCAGCTAACCAGATTTCAGCCGTGGTGTCTCCGGATAACTCGATCTCTCTTCCTTCCCTGCGACAAGTGGAATAACCCCGAACGCACGTCCGCGGTGTTTTGAGGCCGATTCCCAGCTAACCAGATTTCAGCCGTGGTGTCTCCGGATAACTCGATCTCTCTTCCTTCCCTGCGACAAGTGGAATAACCCCGAACGCACGTCCGCGGTGTTTTGAGGCCGATTCCCAGCTAACCAGATTTCAGCCGTGGTGTCTCCGGATAACTCGATCTCTCTTCCTTCCCTGCGACAAGTGGAATAACCCCGAACGCACGTCCGCGGTGTTTTGAGGCCGCTTCCCATTTAACCGGACCTGGTGCTTTTGGCTTGGCTGGTTGCTGCTGCTGGACACGGTAAAACACTGCAACGTGAATCGGTGCTTCGAACGGGGGTGAGGGTCAACTCGTCAAAAGATGTGTGTCTGACTTCAAGAACGATTTTCGAATCTATTGGGGGGCTAGAATCACACTGACGTGACTTGAAGGAAGGAGGGGAGAATTCCCTTATTGTTTTCTTCTGGATGGGGCCGATAAGGGGGCGAATTGGGTGCTGAATCAATTTATTGTTTGTTGAACTATAATTTTCTCTCGTTTCCAAACACAAGATGCCATTTGGCCGCCCCAGTGATTTCTGTGAATTTTGCTCAACAAACGAGGCTGAAGGTTGAACCACAGGCTTTGTTACTTTTCCCTTTTTTAGTAAAATAAGTATTGATCATTGCCAGTATTTTTTTAATCGTATGACACCTATGTACTGGAGGTACACGAGTTTTTTTATGGGTATATGGCGATTTATGTGTAGGTTTATCACCGCTCTGGTGGCGCAGGGCGTTGCTCAGTTGTCTATACTTCGTACCCGCTATGAGATGATGCGAAGTTAATGATGGAGGTCTGGACCAATGCGAGTCTTAAACCTTACTTAAGCCTAATTAACCAAACCCTGGTGAGCGTTGGGATAGTTCATCCTTAGAGAAAAATACCCAAGATACCAGCCGGGAATCGAGTCCGGGACACCTTTGATCGTAGCCAGGTACATTGACCACTACATCAGGGGGCCTGATAGCATGAGTTTGATGTTTTGTTATTACACTGGTGATTTTGTGGCCAACATTGACTCCCTAGGAAGGGCCAATTCCTTCGAGCTGGTTGCAAAATTATAAGGATGTTTGTTTATTTTTCATTATTTCGTGAATATAGTGCTTACTTTAGCCCGAATAGTTTAGAACTTGATATTGCCACAGTTCGAGAAGTAAAGAGTAAAACGGTGCAACTGCTATTTACCTGCTTCGGGGCCAAATGGTGTGAGGCGTCACTCCTGTGTTAGACTAGACTGCAAATGACGGGGAGATCAAGGTTAAAATCCCGGTCGGGTGAACTGAGTGTGATTTAAAAAAGGTTTTACACTCCCCCTCCACTCAAATGAGGATACACTTCCTCTAAAACCTGATTCGGTGTCCGCATAGCCTAAGGCAATATTCTCGCAATATACTAGACTGCTGATGAAGGGGAGATCGAGGTTCGAATCTCGGTTGGGTATACTGAGGTTTTTCTTTCTAAAATGGTTCTCCACTCTCCCCCACGCAAATGCGGGTACAATTCAATTAAATGTAACCTTATTAATTCCTAAAACCATTAGCGTAATTAGCACATATGCGCATAACCTGAAAAAACTTCTGGTTACGTAAGTCATTCAGCACTTACGTCTGCAAAAGGGCAACAATAGCATATAAGTAATTATTTTGGCAATTAATTTGCGTAACAGGGTAGCCTAGGGGATAGGGTGAATGGTAAATAACGTCGTTCTTTAAAACAGTCCAAGTCTGTGACAGATTATAATAATTTGCATTTATTGTGACTGTTTAGCCAAGATCTCTTGAATTTAAACCTAATCAAGTATCTTGGTAATTTAAGGGTGAGGGATGATATGTGAATAATATGTCTTTGGAGGGAAGAGGTTCCAAACGAAGTAAATACTTTTATATTGGTTTGAAGTGATCTGTATCTTAAAACCTTAAGGTTCGTAGTGTTGTTTAGTCTCCCTTTGGTTATTTCTTTACTTGAACCGAATAACACTGGGATCTAAAATATTGGCGACTGGGTATCCTAATTGCTTTTGTTGGAGACGCCTTGCTTAAGACTACAATAATTGATGTCAAGTGTAGCTAAGGTTCTTGATGTCGCGACATTATTTTAGCCCGGATTTTGAGAGGAATTATGGTACTCATCATCATCATCATCATGAATAGTTTCCAGCCACTGGAAGGGTCTGTTTGGAACTTAAGCCTCTCCCTCCACCTCCTTTCCTCCCACCACCTCTCTCCCTCCACCTTGGCCCAGTCTTCTCCTCTCTCCTCCACACTCCTTCTTACTCCCTTCAGCCATCTGTCTTCCTCTCGGCCTCCTATCCAACC
>CABFWB010009108.1:0-14518 GCA_902151455.1 Timema bartmani
TTTCTTATTCCTGAAGGAAGATGTGCAGAAACCTTAGAAAAATGCATAATGGACCACATCAAACCTCTTCTAGACACTTCAAAAGGAGGATAAATAGCACATACGTATGATGGTGATAATGCTATGAGTGGCTCTGTTGGGGTGTACAGGCCAAGATTAGAGAAACATAACCATTTGCTTATTTTGTACATTGTCACGCTCATCAGCTAAATTTGATATTGGGAAAAAAAAACCCAGTGCAAACAGCAAAGTTAGAGTTTTAGTGGGTGATGTAAAAGAAGTGTGTGATATCATTACAACACATGTAAAAGACAGATTCGCTTTTACTGGTCATTTGGAGGAAGCTTCTTTGTTATGTTAGTAATTTCCCCAATTTTCTACTTGCTTTCCGGAAGAAAAACTCACGCGAGTAATCCAACACTATCCTTTCTTAGAAAAATAAAAACTCCGGTCTGAATTGGGACTATTATACAGATGACAGAACTTTGACATTAAAGGAGCAATACATATATTTAACTTCACGGAGAAAAAAAACATTATTTCAGTTTTTAGTGAGGTGACGAAGCTTTTAAAAATTATCATAACGACACCAATGATGTCTGCTGAATCTCAACGTTGCTTTTCAACACTGAAAAGAATAAAGACTTTCCTAAGGAATACAACGACAAATGACAGACTTAATGCTCTAGCGATGGTAGCCATCAACAAGTAACTTATTACACAAATGAAGGACTTTGACGACAGAGTTATGGAAAAGTTCATTAACTTAAAGGGGAGGCGTATGGACTTCGTATATATATAATTTATTTGTTTATTGCGTACAAAGTCATTTCTCGCAAGTGTAAATAATGTAAATATTGTATATCCTACATATTAATGTTGTGAGCTTGTGAGGACATTGAACATACACACCTATATATTTACGCCCATTACACAGCTGCAGAGTTTCTACAACAGATCCACGTTTTTTGGCATGAGTTTAATTTTTCTATCTTTTCATGTTGTTTGTGATATTAATTTTTAAGTTTAAATAAATGAACATTTAACAAAACATATTCCGAAATTTGTGTCCTCTTTTAAATATATTATTTAGAAATAATTTATGAACTAAACAGGCCGTGCCCTCCAGCTTCTAAAGTGACGAGCCGCCACTGGTCTTCATAACCAAAATAAAAAAATACCTTATACCAACTCTCGAAAATAATTCCCAAAATATCATTCAGCCCAGATAGTCTTGACAGAATTGTCAAATTGTTTTTGTATTTATATGTGGGGTTAACATATTAATAAATCGGTATTACTCGTAATGTTATGCATAGAAACAGTTTTCCGAAAACAAATATAAACTTAGTATTTTCAGCTTAAAAAAAAGTTAGTTTATTAAATTTATATGCAAGATTTTGTGATCAGTTTTGACTATATTTTTGTACTTGTCAACGTTGCGTTTTTAACTCTTGCCAAAGGGTGTGGCACGAATCGGGCTTTGGGAAGTTTTGGAGGGAAAAGGGTAGGAGAGGGAAGTTACATATGCTACTGCTCTACCACCTTGACTCGAGTTGGATCAGTGATAGGATTTCTTAACATGAGAGTGGGTCACAGCCACGTTGAGTGCTCGATAGCAAAACTCTTAGTGAATACATGTCTCTAGAACTAGAGTAAGACGTTTTATTAAATGACGGTCGAGAAGGAGAGACTCTTTCTTCTCTGGACAGTCGTGTGGCGCGTTTGTTTTGGACCATGTGTCCGTAACGTATAGTACGTCGGGTTAACCACGACTCTATGTTAGACTCACGGGTTCGAATCTTGGTGATAGCAATTGCCTTGTATTTCCCTATAAGAGTACAAGATGGACTAGTGTATGAACCGCTGTTGAGTAACGACTACTAGTTGAACGCTTACGTGGTTAGGGCAATACCCAGTAATGACAAACGAACAGAGTCAAAATCCAACTCGACGACGTGGATCCTTCATCGCTGTTCAGCGAAATCTATACTTTGAACATCATATGTAGCTTTGTTAAATAAACACCTCGTTTACAAGGTCTGCCAACATCTCCGTCCTTCCACACTTACCCCGACACAAACCCACGATCGTTACATATGGTGTCAGAAGGAACCCGGCCGTTACAGTAAGAACTAGTTCACGAACAAACACAAATTAACAATAATTATAAGAGAATTAAACAAGTTAGCTAATATTTTTTTTTAATTATAGTATTTTCATGAATGAGAAATCTGATGGTGGTTTTCCCGTGTGGGTACGTTGGACTTTTCTAAAAATTATTGTTATTTCCTTTTAACTTAATTCCGAAGACAATGTTTTGTGTAATGTGTACGCTATAATTTTAAAAATATATTTTGTTATCATCTAAGTTTTAAAATGGAAGGAAAAGAGCTGATCAAAATGTATTGTTTAGTGTGTCATTATAAATCCTACGTGTCATGACTCGTTAGTACAAAAATCAGTAACTAAGTAAACTGTCGGCTAGAGCTAGCAAACAGATAGGTGAGACGATTGTAACTAACATTTCAGTCTCCCCTTATTCATAATATTAGCCATACCACTGTTAGAAACAAAAGGAATTATTACAAACGATGTATATAATTTAATATAATTTCAAATAATATTTCATAGCTTGAAATAGGTATTTAACTATTTCTAAAATGAAAAGTGCTAATAACCAGAATGAGTAGTGTGACGATATACTAAAAATTAAATTAAAATAATTTACTTTGTTGAACTAATATAATTTTTATTATCTGGCCTTGCTTTAACATGGTTAAAATAGCTGTTTTTAAAAAACATAGTAATTTTAGATAGATACTTTAGCGTCCATTTGAATGTCGTTAGTATATCTGAATGGATTTTGTTTGTAAATGGTGAGGTCAACATTAATGATTAGCTCTAACCGTGTTTAGTGTCTTATAAAGTGATGACTTATAATGGCTTTGGAAACTTTAGTTTCGAAACATGATGCTCATGATTCTAAAACTTTTTGTAGTGCTGTCATTTGTGATAGTACACGGGAGGTATTTACAAGGTAAGTGTGGTTGATTAAAAAACCAAATTTTAAATGAATTACCTCTATAATATAGTTCTAATGATATTGTATTCCTATATACTTTCTTTTATAATAGGTATATTCATCAGTGTGGTGTATTTTGTAGGCATTTTGGGTTTTTTGGAGCGGTACTATAAAATTGTATTTGTTTATAAGATAGAGAGTTCAGATATTTAAAAAAAGATATGAACTAACATATTATTATTATTAATATTATTAGCACCGCGTCTTACTACCCGTTCGGGTTATACGCACTTACGCTAATGTGTAATGGTAGGGTGATTGTGAGACGAAATGGAGGACCTACAGTTTAACGTGGAATCCGAGCCACGGTGGAGGCCTGGCATTCCTCACATTCACAAGTTGTGATTAATACACGTCTTGTCAGAGGTGAAGGAAGGGTTTGGCAATCAGATTAATCCGTGTCGAGACCGATGATTGAANTGGCATTCCTCACATTCACAAGTTGTGATTAATACACGTCTTGTCAGAGGTGAAGGAAGGGTTTGGCAATCAGATTAATCCGTGTCGAGACCGATGATTGAACCCCGGACCCTCAGCACAGAAGTCTGACACCTTACCCCTAGACCACCAGGTCACCATAACTAACATATTACTAATATATATTTTTAGAGCATGTGCTCCAATACATGCTGTGTTCATTAACATTAAAACTTTTTCTAGAACGTTTTTCTCAGATTTTATTTTATTTTATAAAGCAAGATATAATATACCAATTAATCTTAGAAACATTTGATCTTAAGTGAACGCTTGGAACTATAATATATCTTTATTTCTTAGCATAGATTTTGTTCCGAGTCATTTATATATATATCCCATTTTCATTGTATAAACTGTAGTAATACTACTACAAATAATATTATCAATAATAATAGTAATAATAAGTAACAAAGTTCATGGTTATTCTGTATAAGCATACATGAGTTTCTAGTTGTAATCTGTTGAAATGGCTCTAACATTATTATATTAGTAATTATACTGATAATTAAACATTATATTTATTTAAACTAGGATTTATCGTTTGATTCGTACTTTGTCATATGTTAATCACAAAGTACAAATAAAATAGTGCTATCGTGATTGTGTAGAAAATTCATCTTAAGATTGCAGTGGATTAAAATCCTGCGGTTTGAGTACCTTGGTCACAGTATTACACAGAAAAGTGTTTCTTTCTCATGCCATGATATGCCTTTGTTTCCACGTCCTTAAATATTATGATATATAGCAACTTTTATAAATTTTTTAAATTAGATAAATGTTTCTATTCCACAGATACATAGGCATTAATGGGTTACCTAAAATTGTATTCATAACTAGTGTGTTCATTCAAAAATACATTAGGCAAAGCATTTATTTTAAAATTTACAAATCAATAGGTATGTTTAAAGCTATTCAATCTTAGTTAAAATTATCTCAAAATTATCAATCGGACTTCCAGAAAGTTTCCTCTTTTTTCTTTTGCACATGCACCTTAGTGCATTAACAAATTATCAAATATTATTTATATATTTTATTTATAAATGTGTTTACCCTAAACATACTATTAAAACTAAATTAAAAAAAAACAAAATTTCTTTACCAAAAGGATCAACAGATACATACATAATGGCAAAACAATAAAACCACTTTGATTAATTTAAACTTATTTTTAGTTAGCTAACGCGCTAGTCGTGTTGAGCTCGACTGCCGAGGACGGGGAGATCGAGGTTCGAATCTCGGTCGGGTGAACTGGGGTGGTTTTTCCTAAATAGTTTTCCACTCTCCCTCCACGCAAATGTGGGTTCACTTCCTCTATATTTAACCTTCCCAACTCCTAACCCATTAGTGTAATTAGTACTTAAGCGTATAACCCGAACGCGGTGCTAAATAAATAAATAAACTTATTTTTAGATATTAAAATATAAAATAAATAATATAGGCCTAGTATCGCTATGAATATCTTATGCCATATACAAATATATCTTGACACCCACAAATATATTTCTTGGCTTGGTCAAATGAATGTACTGAATCTTTCTTGGTATGAAAAAAATATTTAACCTCAATTTATCAATTTACACTGAAAAGTATCAGGATTACTTTACTTGATTCTAACGATGAAGCCTGTAAGAGAGTTTCGTGCTATAAATCAAGCCACGTTTGTCAGCTATCAGGACAAAGGGGAAAACAAGAAATACATTATTTAAGTGGACAAATATGTACTCTTCGTTTACCTTATAAGGTAGCAGGACTACCTTGCATTATTTCACTACGGTGTGGCTTATAAGATAGGGCCATAATTAAATCCATCAAGGTAAGAATGCTATACTTCAGGGTAAACGGTAGTTAAAAGCTATACTAGAGTGTAATAAAGCAAGGCAAGCTTGCTTCCTTTCATTGTAGACATAGCTGAACATTGTGATATTATCTAACTTTAAATTATGTTTGTGTAAATGAAGATATTGTTGAAAATGTATGCGTTTGATTGTTTAAACATATACCATAAAAAATCTTTAAGCCTCTTTAATGAATAGCTAAATATTTACAACTATGTGAAGGGTTTTTAACTACACTTTGAAAAGTTTGCTTTGTAATGGACAATAACCCTAAAAAAATATTACTTTACAAATTTATTTCAGCCTTAAAATCTACCATTAGTATTATTTAGATTTTTTATATAATAGTGACCTATTCATCATTCATGAATAATACAATATGATTAGTATTTTATGATTTTAAACGTAGTATATTTTAATAGTATCACTAAGATCATTGTTTGTTTTCTTATATTTTCAGAAGTATCTTCAAATGAAAATAATCGGCATTCATCGGAAAGAATACAAAAGTCAGAGATAAATTATCCACCATTAATAAAACCCGTATCCTATCATTCCTATTATCTGCCATTAGAATCCAAATCAGCACTTATCAGAGACTGGACGAGTTTCTTTAGTCAATTACCAATTATTCCTGTCACGCCTAGCCTAAACCTACCTTTATTGACCGATATATTAACCACACCAACTGTCAATTATTTTGTTGGCATTATCAATTCTTTCAAACTACTTTTACAAAGTATTTTGCAAAATCAAATCATTATGTTAGAAATCATGAAGCATAATTCTTCTGGATTAAATAGCCAAGCTAACATTTCTTTTCCTTTATTTCATGGAAGTAGCAGTGTAAATTATTCCGGCTTAGCTACGGCTGTTGAAAACTTTGTTTCTAATGTGGCAAGTGGGACTTCGGACTTGACGTCAAATATTGCAGGCCCTGCTTCTATTCTAACTGGAGGAAAGGATGGGCATTCTTCAACCAGCACTATCACCGGGTCACCTCGGACTTGAACCACGGACATGTACAATACCACATGGGGATCTCTCTCTAAACCAGCAAAAAAACTAGGGGTGGTCACTCACAACGTTTAAAATCTCAAATAAGAATCCTAAAATCACTTATAATATTAAAAAGTTGAATGAAGCAAATATTCTTCAGTGTTATAAGCTTATTCTGTGTGTGATTACCACTAAAATTCTCATTCCGATGAATAAAACACTACTGTAGAATACTGTTTTTAGATTAAATGGAGCTGATTCCCACCTTGTTGGTGTTCCTCTTAATTACCCTTGTGATCCTTTCCCAAATAGATGTATACACTTAATATGTTGTGTTACTTTTACCACTTTCATTATTCCAATAATTGCTTGCTATCTCAAAGACAATTAGTAGATTTGCTTATTTGAACAAATAAAATTTTTCTTGAAACATCTTTCAATTTATTTTAGGTTTTTTCATTTACACTAAAGTAATCACCTTATTCATAGTTTATATAATTATGTATACTAGGCATATTTATGTATATATAGGCCTACATAAGTAGGGTAGGAACACGGGTTTAAAATTACTTGAAAATATTTTGTGGATTTCCGCAATTTTGTAAAATATATGTTGCATATTTTCTGCGATTTTGCAAAATATATTTCGCATATTTTTCACAAGTTTAAAAAAAATTGCACGCTATTCACAATACTGGTTGATATTTGCTGTATTTTTTGCACAATTTTGGCATGGTTGGGTTAGTTACGCTTTAAATTGGCAAAGTTATTTCGTTATTGGCGTTGTTATTCTCTTGTTTGGCAACGTTATATGGTTATTCTTGGTGTTGATGAAGCTTTCCCTGAGTCGTTGGAGGGGTATATAGATGTGTAGGGGAAATTGTCTTCCCCTCTTTAGTATCGTGCTTGTTTTATTTTTCCTCTGATGGACTTGAACATTGAGATGAGTATAGACATTAAGGTAGAATGAAGCATGAAAATTTGTATTTCTAAATTGTAATTTTGGTTATTAATATTGATTATAAAATAAATTAATTTTTTTTATGGAAGTTATAATCATTTGAACAAGGTTTATTACAAAGATACCCCACACATAAATTATTCAGCGTAATCTCTGGTAACCTAGTATAAAATAGGTTAACATATTGTGTATGATGATGACATAATTAAATTTACCAAATAATCAACAGTTTTTATTTTATTTTAATTACCATCTCAAGTTTTATTATTTTAAATAATACATATAGTTTTGATGGGGGAATATATTTTAGGGAGTGGATTGATTGTTTTGTTTAATACGTTAACCAAATGAACAAGGATTGTAGTTTATTAATCAATTTTATTTTTAATATTTAGTTAAACTATGGGAGTGGTGTTATTTTTACTATAGGTCCCATGTTCAATTCAAAGTGACCCAGACTGGCCCTCAGGTCGTATTGCAGAGCGGCCAAATATAGCTGAGTGTAACGATCCTGGCGTCAGTCACAGAAACTAGATGGAACTTCACCCTCGTTATCTTTGTTCCAATATTCAAGTGGTTTTTTTTTCATCTTATTTCATTCACCAGGCACAAGAAACTGTAGAGGGGTGAGAGTTTAGTTGGAAGGAATGTGTAGTTAAAAGTAACTCCTGCGCATGCGCACACTTCTGGATTTATGGTGAGATTTCTGATCTTGAATGATTCGAGGAAAAGTCACTACTGGAAGGCGGAAGCGAAGAGACGTTTTAGTTTGAGTCTCTACCTACGGGAAACTAAACTTAGTTGTTGAATCTCAAAGTCAATAAGAATAAACTATTGGATAGTAAAGATTGATTGAAATAGTTTACAATTTATTTTTCAAACACTTTTAAAAAATTAACTTAGTTATCAAAAGAAAATATTAATTACTAACCACTCTACACTTAATTACCCGCCTTGGTGGCGTAGTTGGCTAACGCGCTAGATTCATATTGAGCTAGTCTGCCGTGGGCGGGGAGATCGAGGTTCGAATCTCGGTCGGGTGAACTGGGGAAGGCTTTTCCTAAATGATCATCCACTCTCCATTCACGAAAATGCGGGTTCACCTCCTCTAAATTCAACCTTCCCAATTCCGAATCCACTAGCGTAATTAGTACTTAGGCGTATAATCCGAACGGGTATTAAGACGCGGTGCTAAATAAAACGATTAAAATAATACACTTAATTAGTCCTATTTATTCCCACAAACTATTTGTCACAACACAGTAGTAGCCATCATCAATCCAAGAGAACTTAACGCGGATGCAATCAAATATAGCAGAATAAACGAGTTGGTTGCGATCAAACTCTACGAAGAGAAGTTTCATCGATCTGTTGCTTCTTGTGGTATTTTAGTTGATCCTGATCTTTACTATCTTTTAGCTAGCCCAGACAACTTTGTTGGTGATGATACTCTAACTGAAGTCAAATGTTTGCCTCACTCAATCAACTAAAAAAGACAACCCATTAATCACCACTATCTGAGATGTAATCAAAATTAAGAAATTAGGTGCGTACTTAAACGATAATGTAGAGTTACCATTGGATAGAATGAATCCTTATTTATACCAAATTCAAGGACAGCTAAATATTACAAGTAGATCTTTATTTATTCTGATTTTACATTGTGATTACGATACAGAATTTATCAGTGTGGAGAGCATGAGTGCCTGCAGTATCGGACAAGGTTGGGTGCTTGCCCCCCTCCCTGGTATTATGTTTTCTTTGACAAGAAAACGTTATTACCATTTTTTTAATCCTCTAGTTTGTCTTACCATATTTTTCTTCCAACATTTAACATCGTTATATGCTATCACCACATCCACTAGATACATTTCTTAATAAAACCTGTCACTACATTTTAAATAATTTTCGATATTTCATTATAATCTTCTCGTCTGAGAACATAGAAAACGAAGGATATAAGTGCTGCTGTAATTTTTAGTATCTTTACAGTGCAATTATAATGCCAGTAACCATTAGAAGCTTATCCAGGGGCGCGCGCTTGTGTATGTGTGCATGTGTGTGGAGGAATATGTTTTGCCTCCCTTGGGAAAAGTCTGTGGTCACCCATGATGGAGAGGAATATAGATTTTTGACTTCAAGAAATGCTTCCAAAACCAAATAAATTTTACTTTGAATGTATCCTCTCCAAGATTGCAGATTCTAGGGATACAAGAGGAATGCCAAGAAGAGATCAAAAATACATCAAAGAGGCGCAAGCAAGAAGGAAAACAACTAAACATAAGCAAAGTGATAAACTGAAGACGAAATAAGACTGAATCAAACACGTGAGGTATATTTATATCGAGCGTTGTAAAACATAATACAATAACTTATCAATAATATAAGGAAAAACTATACTAAGAAACACCAAATATAAAAAACAATTACGAGGACATTTCAGAAGTATATTTACATTTAAGAATCTTTGGAAAACTATTCTCAAACAAGAAACATGAAAGTTCTAAGAGTATATTTCAACTTTAGAATCTTTGGCAAAATATTATCCCTAAATATAACCAAATAACAAAGTGAAAGTTTACTAGTCCATTTCCACATCAAAATCTTTGGCGAAGTAATCTAATTAAATATAATCAAACAAGAAAATAAAAGTTTAAGAGTCTATTTCCATGTCAAAGTATTTAGAAAAAATATTATCATTAAATATAATCAAACAAGCAAATGAAAGTTTGGTAGTCTATTTCCACATTAAAGTCTAAGGAAAAATATTATCATATCCTATCAAGTCTTCCAACGAAGCATCTTAACAAAAAATGTTATTTAAAATTTTAAATAATATGTCCAAAAAGAATTTTGAAAAATATAAATTTAAGCTTAATAATTACTTTTAAGCCAAAAAGGAATTTTGCTTACATTCTCTCAACGCCTCATAGCTCGACGCTACTCACCAAGTTAAAACCGAACAAGTCCCAAGAGTGCTCTTCACTTGGCCGAACGACACTTTATATACTATCCCCAGAGGGCGGGAGTTTAGGAATCACGTGGGGGTAGCACACGCACTAGATGTATGGAGAACATTGGAGAAGTCACATAGACGATTCTCGAGCATCTCCCTCTATCTTCATCACTGTGGAACGTTTCCCTGGTTCCACCACTGCTAGCGCTTCCTAGTGACGGACATTGGGAACGCAGTCGCGAAGCTTAGTTTGCAGCTCATAGTGTGCACGTGTGGATGTGTGGGACCAGTGGTGTTGGGCATGTTACATAGCTAGTCAAATAGGGCGACCATGGTGAGTAGATAACTTTGCTATGTAGTGTATTCCTTTGGACCGTGGAACGACGGTACAACATTTTGAGGCCTTATTTACTTTGTAGAGCCCACATTTTAATAATAGTTTTTCATGTATTGTAGTAAAGTATTAATCTTATTACAGAGACTCTAGAGGGGTTGAGGCATAAAAGCTACTGAAAATATTAAAATCCTTTTTTATCAGTGTAAGTACGCGTGAAGTCTCAATATTTATTCTGACAAGTTACGGGACATTTGAGCAACCAGTATTTTCGAGCCTGATCGTTTATTGTCTATTAGCGGCCTAGATAAATGGTTTGTTCAGTTGATTCCTCTGATGTTAGTGTCTGAGCTCTTCTTCTTCTTTTAGTTTGGTGGAATGCTACGAATCCAAAGAAACTTCAATGTTACTAATTTAATTTCATATCCTTGTCTTTAGAAAATGTGTTTTTTGGATTTCGCATGTGAAGTAAAAACTGTAGACTGGCCATGGAAATTTTCAAAATAAAGATTATGATTGATATTGAGTTTTATGAGCCCCTATCTCAAAAGAGTAGCCCTTAAAATCCCGTCTTTCTGCATGTATTGTTCTCTGTGCTTGGGGCTACAGTCTAAATAGTTTGATGGATTTCGTCAAGGCTTGAAATTTAAATGTTATATGATCACACCTCGAGGTGAAATTTCAATTTTGATTCGTCTGAAACTAATGGTTATTTAGCCCTACTATTTACTATACATATATAAACATTCAAATGCTTGAAAATGGCTTTAGAAATTGTTTAAATATTTATATATCTGGGTAGTGTTTCCCACGATAAATAAAACTGCGAAGGTCGACTTGTTTTGCGGCGAAAGTACTATTCAAGCTAAGTTATTTATTTGTCTCTACATAACACCACCCGTTTGTTCTATACTCATATTGTTTAGTGATAAATGGTTTATAAAATTTTTATTTATTTTTATAAATGGCTCTTTCTAACTTCAGATGATTGTCAAATCAATATGTTAGTTTTTAAAAGGATCATTTATTTATTGAGGTTTATTGATAACGATTTTTAAAGATTTGGTTCCTAACTATAAAGTATTATGAGTAATTTTGTACGTTTGTGTTGTACGGTTTAATTTTCTTTTACCTTCACAACTTTCAAAACCATGCTTAATTTTTAAATTTGATTTATCATTACGATGTATAAACTTGATTAATTACTATAATTTACAATATTCACAACTACACAATAGCGTGTTTTCGGGTAAAGTTGATCTGTTTAGGTAAAGTTGATCATTGACTCAATAATTTGAATTTCCCGCCCCAGGTCATGGCCTACTAGATCTATTGCATTTGTAAAAGGTTGACCATGGAGCACTAGCCTCCTAGAAACTTTTCAGTATTAATTAAAATTATGTATTTGAAAATAAGGAAAAAAGCTTTTTAATTTTTTTTAGGGATTTTCAAGTTTTTTACTGTAACCAAAAAGTCTGTATATGTTGGCTATCTTGTTTTCTACTAGAAAACGGATGTAGACATCTTTGTGACGTCATCTTTTCCCTTAGCTGTTGTTTATGTTCCAATAAAACGTGTGTTTTGTTAAAGTTGATCGGTGAAATGGCTTTAATAAATCGTAAATATCGGCGTCCTGGTGTTCGAGTTAATCGGTTATATAGTGATAATGTGGTGGATAAAGCTGTTTCAGAGATTAAAAAGGTATTAAGAGTATAAGAAAGGCTTCAGAAGAATATGATATTTCATATGGAACACTAAATAATAGAGTGAAAGGTAAACATAACCTTAAATATGGGAGATCAACTGCTCTTTCCGAATTAGATGAAAAGACTTTAGTGAACTGTCTAATGTTGTGTGCCGAGTGGGACTTACCTCTGCGTCCCGCAGATGTTAAATATGTAGTTCAGCACCATTTAAATTGAAAGGGGAGTGTCGTAAAACGATTTAAAAACAATAGACTGAGAAGGGAGTGACTCCTAGGCTTCATGGGCAGAAACAAAGAACTAAGTCTGAGAATGTACGAGAATATTAAAATACCATTCTTGGTATTCCTCCATCAAGCATAGTAAATTTTGATGAAACTAATTTTCAGGACGATCCAGGGGCAACTAAAGTTGTCAAACGAGGGGCTCGTCATGCAGATAGACTTATGGATACATCTAAGAGTAGCATAAGTGTAATGATTGCTGGCACAGGTGATGGCAATGTTCTTCCTCCATTCGCTGTTTATAAAGCCTTGCACGTTTATCAACCATGGACTGAAGGAGGTATTGCAGGGTCTAAATATAGATCTAATACATCGGGTTGGTTTGACTTGCAAACGTTTGAAGAATAGTTTTTTTTGCATTCTGATTCCATACTTTAGGCATCTCGATGGCCCTGTGGTTCTGATTGGTGACACACTATCTAGTCACCTCTCTGATGCGATGATAGAAGAGTGTGGAAAGCGCAACATTTGGTTTACCTTTCTTCCTTCTAATTCAACACATTTATGTCAACCGTTTGACGTTGCCTATTTCCGACCACTAAAGACAGTTTGGAGGAGAATTATAGAGGAATGGAAATTAAAAAATGGTTGAGTTTTGCTTAAATCTGAGTTTCCAAAGAAATTATATGAAGCATTGGAGAAAGTTGGAATCAGCAACTCAAAAAATGTTCTGTCTGGATTCAGAGAGTTGGGCATCATTCCTTTGGATCGAAGTGCTGTTCTGAAGAAACTTCCAAGAGACAACATGGAAGATTCTCAGGATATTTCTAATGTAGAATGGGCTTTAGAACTCTTAGAATTTCTTAAAGCTCAACGAAATCCTAATAGGGGCCCAGCTAGTCATGGAAGAGGGAAAAGGTTAAATGTCACACCTGGTAGGCCAGTTTATTTTAAATATCTTCGGGATTCTGCCACATCATCTGATACTACTATCAAAACTGATAGTGTAACTTCTGTAAAGAAGCATATTTCTGGAAAAAAGAAAGTTTCAAACTACCATTCTACCAGCAATGAAGAAGTAAACGTTGATTCACCGGACTCAAGCTCCACCAGTTTTGAAGACATTGATGAGGAAGTGGATTCTCAAGAAAGCATCAGTGAGATGTTTGAACTGGCAAGCTTGATGGATGGTGATTTTACATTGGTCAGATTTGAAACAGAAAATTTATGGCGATGATTCTGAAGCGTCTTAGAAACTAGTCCTTTAGGATTAGGTTTTTAAGAAATTTCAAAGACAAAAACAAACTTTTTTCACTATCCATCAGTTGAAGATAAAGGAATAATTAATATGAGTCAGGTTTTAGGAAAGTACGATCCTACAGATCTAAGGCGTGATCGTTACCTTTTTCATAAGCTTGATCTTAAAAATGTTGAGTGATTACAGAGGTATGTGAAAGTAAGTTTGAGTAGACAAGGACAAGGTGTTCCTTAGTTTTTTATAATTATAAACATTATTTTTACTACTCATAAGCTTGATGATAAAAGTGTTGAGTGATTAGTATGTAAAGATAATTTTGAATAGACAAGGAGGAGGTGTTCCTTAGTTTATATTGTAACCCCCCCCCCTTTAATTTAGATGGTACACGTTACCATAAATAAAAGGCAGGTTAATTACAAGAGAGTTTTTTTTATTCAGTAAACAACAATACTCGCAGAGAGCGAGAGCGAGACATACTCAGTGTAAAGGCGTTGATAATAATAACAAATGGCCATAACAAACTAGCCGAAATAAACATAATGGGGCACGACCCCAAGATTCTAAGAAGGTACAACAAAGTATTAACAAACAAACATATTTAAATTAACCCTGTCCAGAAAACGAAGTATACCCATAATAACTACATATAGAAATGATAACCTGCTGATAAAAAGAACTATCGTAAA
>CABFWB010009109.1:0-14514 GCA_902151455.1 Timema bartmani
AGTTATTTCAGGTGGTTTTGCATCCATCGGTGTCTTGACAAGTTTGGACTGTTTCATACCAAATTTCTTGAGAACTTTCTTCAAGTAGACTGTTTGGCTAAGGAACATACCATCAGTTTTCTGATCAATTGTTACACCTAAAAAGCTGTACAAACCTTCAAGATCCTTCATCTCGAATTCTGACATAAGAGATGTTTTATGTCATTCAACTTCTGCAGATTGGTCCCTCCCAAAATTATGTCACCTAAGTAAACCAAAATGTAAGTTTTGTTGCTGTTGATGAAGTCGAAATACATACATTTTTCGTTTTCAGACTGCTCTAATCCGAGAGAATTCACAAATTTGTCAAGTTTAGCATTCCACTCCCGTAGTGCCTGCTTCAATCCATAGAGAGTCTTGTGTAACTTACAAACAAGGTTGCTGTCAGTTACGAAGCAACGTGGCTGCTCCACATACACCTCTTCAGAAAGGTCTCCATGTAGGAATGCATTTTTCACGTCCAACTGGAAGGCAATTAAATCTTCTTTGTTTATAATGGCAAGCAGGGTCCTGACAGTAGTTAAATGGGCTACGGGTGAGTACGTTTAATTTTAATCAAACCCTTTCTTCTGTGCACAGCCCTTCCTCACCAACCTTGCCTTGTACCTGTAAAGCTTTCCATTTTCATCCTGATTCATCTTAAAGACTCACTTGCAGTTGATAGTTTGTTTACCGGATGGCAGCTCAGTAAGGGTCCGGCTCTCATTTTTCTTCAATGAGTACATCTCTTCCTCAACTGCAGCCATGATAACTCGTTTACGAGATGGCAGCTCAATAAGCTTCCAGGTCTCATTTTTCTTCAATGAGAACATCTCTTCCTCAACTGCAGCCATCTATTGTTGCGCATCATCTCTACTATGGATGTCCTTAAAGGTTTCTCGCGAGTTGTCAATAAATGACTAAACACAAAGAGCCAGTGTGACATAGTCATGTATGTACACTGGTGCAGTGCGACGTCTTATGCTCCTACGCAGAGGTTCAAGTTCCTGGCCAGGTCTAGGAGTCCCTTCTTCGCCATAAATCAGCTGGTTCTCCTCCTAAAGACGGTTGCTCCTGCAATCCCTCAGCAAAAACTTTATTTGGAGTCGAACCGATGACCTCAGTAGCTCGAGAAGGTGTTTTTAAACCACTAACGTCACTGGTTATGAACGAATATTCATCCAAAATTATATCATTTTCACGTACGATTTTTTTTTATTCTGTGGACATCACAACCTGTACCCTTTCGGGTAGTAACCAACAAAGTAGCACTTTTTCAAGTGACTGTTAAGTTTACTTTTAAAAACTTGATTAGGTAATTGAAGATGTGCTACACAGCCAAAAACCTTCAGTTTGAACATATCAGACTTTACACCATACCACAGTTCTGCTGGAACCTTGTGTTCAAGAGCTTTAGTAGGCGATCTGT
The DNA here is from genome assembly GCA_902151455.1 of Timema bartmani. NCBI lineage: Eukaryota > Metazoa > Arthropoda > Insecta > Phasmatodea > Timematidae > Timema > Timema bartmani. The sequence continues at coordinate 1,448 of CABFWB010009109.1, forward strand.
TTATTAGGTAGACTGTAGTCATAACGGCCTCAATCCAGAGTGACTTATCAAGAGAAGAAAGAAGGCGTAAACAGCGTCTTTTCTCCATGATGCTACGTCCCATTTTTTCTGCGACGCCACTCTGTTGACTGGTGTGCCTGATCGTAAACTCTGTATGGATGCCCTTCTTTTTTAAATAATCAAGCATTTCCTGTGACACAAATTCACCACAATTATCTGACCTAATGCGACTTATCTTTAGGTTAAAGTGAGCTATTGGCATAGCTTCAAATTGTTTTAAGTATAAAAATACTTCAGACTTTGCCTTTAGAGTGTAAACGACTGTAAATGGAGTATAGTCATCAATCAGGGTAAGCAGATACTTCTTTTGATCACATGATACGGGCTTAATGGCCCCTATAAGATCACTGTGTATGATCTCCAAAGGGCGCTTAACTCTAATGCGTGGCTTTGTGTGAGGAAAGCGTGTTTGTTTAGCCTGTATGCAAGAGTAACATAAATCGGGTATCGATCATGGATCAACCTTGATTCCATCTACAATCTTACTCAAGTAAACTAAACCAGTTTTGTCTATGTGACCAAGCCTCTTGTGCCATAAATCAGATGATGCGACAATGGAACTAGCAACATCAACACATGATTTTTCACGAGGGGAAAGAGACATTGTATACACCTTACCAGATCGAGTGGCAACAGCCACAAAAGTTTCGTCTTTCAGAATTCCCCTTTTCAAATACAACTTTAAACCCATTAGCGTCCATTTTACTAACTGAGAGCAAATTAAATTGTAATATAAGGAAAATAAGTACATTGGAAGGTTTGATTAAGTTTAGATTACCTTTGTGAGTCACAGACGCGTGTATATCACCGTTTTCTTCAGCACACAACATCGATCCTGATTTGTCAATTTTTATATTGATATACTTTGATAGGCGTCGCTTATTTGAGACCAAACTAATATTTTTATCACTGATCATATGTTCAGTGGCACCAGAGTCAAGCAACCACACAGATCCATCACAACAAGCCGCTGACGTTGACACAGTCAATCTTAATTCATCATCACTAGCTTCAGCTAGTACGTTTGCTTTACGTGTTGAGTTCTTCTGCTGCTTCTTGCCTTTAAATTTTTGACAGTTCGAATGAAAGTGACCAGCTTTATGACAGAATAAACACTTATTACCAGTAACTTGCTTTGACATTCTTTGTTTAAAATTAGGACAACATTCCAGTTGCGGAAATTTCGATTTGGTAGCCTTCCAATCAGTAACGCTAGAGAATGATTGGCTGGATCTACCAATACCTTTTCCTTGGCGTTTGCTCTGCCCATCAAGAAGGCGCGTTTTTACGAATGCCAAATCGAGATTACCAGCAGATAGTGTCTCTATGGCAGTGACAATAATCTTATATTGAGATGGCCTAGTCAAGAGAAGATGGCAGACAACATCTAATTCTTTGAGGTTAGCTCCCGACGATTTAAATTCCCGAGTAGTACGATCAAACCTAATAAAATGCACTTCAAGGGTCTCTAAAGAAGGATCAAATTTCATCATCAACAAAGTTTTGCGCAGTAAAAGCTGATTAGCAATACCTTTGCGAGCGTAAGTATTACGAAACACTTGCCATATATCATAAGCGGTGTTCTTATCCTTCACACAATCCAAGTGGCTGTCTGAGATTCGCTGTATAATCTGTGACTTACACTTGAGATCGGATTTCCGAAGATTGTCCAGCTCTTTTTCCTTTTCCACCTTTATTTCAGCATTATCACTAGATGCAATTTTCCCCAAGTCCCGATAGTCACCTTGAATAAAGGGCTACAAATCGATTTCATCCAGAAGAGTTTCTACCCGAAACTTCCATTTGTCCAAATTAGTGCCATCGAAAATTGGAATTCTGTACATTTTGTCTTCTTCCAAAACCAAAATGGCGATGGTGATTGGAAACGGCGTCACACACAACAAGCAAATACGTAGATTACGCGTACTACTGCGCACACTTGACTTATAACTTTACCCGTCCTAAAATCCAAAAATCACCACAAACCTAGTTATTGAGAAGTAGGTATACTATAATATTCATGACAACAATAAAATCGGAACCAAATAAAAATATAATTTGATTTAATAGTACAGGCAAAACTTAAATTTGTTAGACGCAAATTTAAAAATTACAGTTTAATTAACATTGTTCTTCGTATGAACCCTCTATTAAAGTACCTGTAAGAGTACACAAGTTTATAAAAAATAATTAACAGGTTTTAGACTTGACAATACATGTTATAATAACTAAGAACACGACTCAACTGTTACACAAGTTCGTAGGGATAGACACAGATCAGCTAAAAATAACCGAACGACACATTTAACAGTGGTGCTAACCTAAACTAGAATATCCCCGCATAGAATTGCCTATTTTGACAGGTTTCATTTGACAGGGTGAGTCGTAATGAACGTCGGATTGGAGTTATTCATAATATGGGTACCCATTGAATTTTCGGATGAGTTTATTAAGGAAGAGATGGAGAGGGAAAGTGAGATTTCAGTATTGCAGGTACGACGTTTCAACCGGCTAAATCCTTATACAGCTGATCAGTTTGATTCCTCTGGTACAGTGGCAGTTACTTTCGTGAGTAAAGAGCTACCAACTTAGGTTGCGATGTGTTTTTCTACGGTAGAGGTCAAGTTTTATGTATACCCAGTGACGCAATGGCACAGTTTTTTTTTACGTTTTGATAATCTCGCTGTCAATATACCAAGGTGTGGAGGTAGCCATGTCGTAGAAGAATGTCTACAAGTAACTCCAAAAGGCTTTAATTGTGGGGTGGTTCATTTGGCCACCAATCGAGCGTGTCCCGAATGAATCTGACAACGTCAAATTAAATCGAAATTGGCTCGTTACAATTTATTGTATCGGGAAGCCGCTCAGGCTGTGGACCCCAACTCTCCCTATAGTTCGCGATATGCAGTCAGGGGGATCCGGTTTGTTATGGACAATACTTAATTCCCAAGTATTCCGAAACGCCCACGAAATGAAACATCTTACGCGGTGACTCTTTCGAGTGCCCCGGCACATGTTGAGTATATGGACGTGGATTTGTCGGGAAGCTCTATCGAAGGAGCAGTTGATGATATAATAAGTAAGGGGGTTGAACAAAATATGGATGCGAGACGTGGACCTTAGGGAAACAGGAAAAATCAAGACTTGAAGTCACATAAATGTGGTTTTGGATAAGGCTAACAAGAACAAGATGGACAACCAAGAAGAGTAATGAACAAATTCTAAAAGAAATAAATGAGAAGAGGAAATTACTGAAGACAATAGGAAGAGGAAAACTAAGCACCTTGGGTACATATTGAGAGATGATAACTTTAAACAAAACATTGTTGAAAGCAATATGTTAGGTGAAAGGGGGGAAAGAAGAGGAGGACCAAGGAAGTCTTACCTAAAGAACATAATCTGTGAGATGGGATGCATTTAATATATAATGATGCGCGTCAATTACTATTATTATCTATATGATTGAAAATAAAGTAGGAATATTACAGTTTTTACTATGTTATTGAGAAGTAGGTCTACTATAATATTCATGAAAACAATAAAATCGGAACCAAATAAAAATATAATTTAATTTAATAGTACAGGCAAAACTTATATTTGTTAAATTCAAATTTAAAAATTACAGTTTAATTAACATTGTTTTTCGTATGGATCCTCTATTGAAGTATTTATAGAGACATTATCTAGTGGTGAAAAGAGACTAGGCAATTTTCTATGAATAAAAGACCATTGATTTAAGTAAGACTATATACACTACATTTTATTATAAACCATTGTATTTTTCTAATGAATTGTGCACTGTACGCTATATTTATTTACTATTAATTATGCGTTACGCATGAATATAAACCCAGCATTAACATGGACATACCGTAATTTCCCCCTCTTTCCATCCTTGCTTTTTCTCAATCTAGATTAACCTAGACATAATGTCACTCCCCTCGTGTTTTTACTCAATTTAGCTTAACCTAAAGATAACTAAATTTTGACTTTCCTAGGATAAAACCCCTGCTCTTCAGTATAGCTGTCTGTGACACTCTGGTCAAAATGGCGGTAAAAAGATATGCCTGGTATTGAATTATTACTGTTCGTTCTATCAGCGAAATGGGAACACAAAAGCCCGTGGAGTGGGTTTCTTCCTTGATCACAAGATTTGAGGAACAGGTAAAACATAAACGCGCAAATATGCTAATTTAACCCTAAATATGTCTTATTATTGTTCCACGTCCATAAGATAATCAATACAAGTTATGAATGGGCTGGGCTAACCGGATGTAGAGAGGGGGAGACTGTCAGAATGAAAGGTCAATAATTGGTCCTAATATAACAATAATACGGCAAAATGTTATGTTATAGGTAGTTCAGATTTGACATTTAATTTGAGATTTCTAGATGCTAATGTTATGATTAGAGCCCGGATTTTTATGTAGTATTAACCTACAAAATATGTACATAAATATGTATCAAAATTGGTTAAAATATGTAACATTGATCAAACCTTATTTATCCTCGTTTATAATAAATACATTTATTATTGAACAAAATTTAATTTTTTAGCTGCAAATTTCTGACGGAAGTAATAGAAAAACACTTCTAAAAATACCCACATAGTTAATTTTTTTACCTAGTTGTATTGTATTATTAGTTTGTTTTACATCAAATAAATTTCCCACTAATAGACGTCAAATAAATGCCATTATGTAACCAATTTTAGAAACCATACAAACACTACAAACTTTCAACTAAACTAATCAATTAAAATAAAATACATGTCCAAATGAGGATTCAGGATTAGCACATTTTCCGTTCAGATGCACAAGATACTTTTCAATATTATCTGAACTCAATGTTTGTCTTTGATAAGTTAAAATGTTTTTATATGAGGAAAATCTTCTTTCTACATCACAAGAAGTCACGGGAGCATATTTGAATAAAGGATTTTCTCCTACCAAAATTTCTTCAGGCAGATCAACAACTTTACCACTTAACACTTTGAGCACACACACAAATTTAGAGTAGTACCCTGGGTTTCTGTTCAACACAGCCTGGAATTTTGTTTTAACTTTTATTCCTATGTCCCCTGGCATGGCACAAATTTTCTGTGTTACATTTTCCATTAAACTCATTGATTATTGGAGAGATATTCCTGATGATTCTAGCTGCTTGATAGCACTTGGTAACCAGCCGAAGTTGCTTTTGATGTAAGTACAAGAAGAAGCTTCTTCTGAGTCTTGAAAGGAATCCTGAGATTCACGTACAGAAATGGCTGATTCTGATGGGAACATATTTACTACTGAATGGACTTCTTCGAAATGATCACAGTAAAATTTCACTGTTTCTACACATGTACCCCATCTTGTAAGCACTGGTTCTGAGAGTAAAGCCACTCGTGGGAGATATCTCTGTAGACCTGAATTATTTGTGGTGCTTTCATGAATACTTTTTTAGTTGTCGATATCAGCTTATTTACATTAGGAAAGCTATCTCTTACTTTTTCGGCAATATGCTGTAATGCATGGGGTAAACACGTGAAATGAACCAGGTTTGGGTAGAAGATTTTGAGAGCCGTTGCAGCTTTAATCATGTAGGCGGCAGTGTCAGAGTAGATGACTAACGCCTTCTCCTCGCATACACCCTTAGGCCATAGCACTTTCAGTCCATCATTGACGAACCTTTTGATTGTACTGTGATTTGTTTGCTCTAGCACCCTCGAGTAGTTCAGAAATGGTTTTGATGGGGATTCAGAATCCAGTTTCACTACTAAGAGATTGGCTATGGCCCATGGCCCATGACATCTGTTGTTTCATCAACAGTAACATACACAGAGGAGTCACCAATTTCGTTTCGTATGTTTTCCATCACTTCTTCGTAGCATATATGTAAGTAATTTTTTCTGAATGTGGACTCGTCTGGAACATTTCTCTTGGAATTGTTCTCCAAGAATGTGCGAAACTGTGGGACTTGGAGTTAATACCGTAAAACATTAGCTTCTTCCATTGTGCTGCATAGCTCTTTAAATAATTCATTTTTCGAAGAGGCAGGTTCCTGTTGCATCTAAGTGAGCAAAACTTGCTTCTTAGAAGACTGCAGCTGCTTGTTACGGGTGTGAAGAGCACTTTTTAAATGTTGTTCCAGCTGTGACTTCATGGAACAGCCTATCTTCTTGTCACATACTTGGTAAACAACAATCTTCCCATCAGTCATACAATCTTCATGCATTTTTATCCATTAATGTATCATCACTGACAGAGAGAGGATGACACTGGTGCTTTTCTTACAAAACACCTATCGTCTTTCTATCACTTGCACTCTATTAACGGATACTTGGTTAACTAAATATAGGTATGAAGATGTGGACGAAATAAACTTTGGTGCAGAGAGAGGGTGGTGGTGGTGGGATACAATTTGTGTGTGGAGGTTTGTCACTTGGAATCCTCTCTGACGAGCCAGCATACCTAACTTGTGCTTTTCTCAATGACATCCCTTCATTGGATAGCCTACATTCTTTTATGACAGCACAGATTGACTAGAAATTATTGATACATAATCTAAAAGTATTTTCCCAAAAATTAAATAAAAATAATAACAAGATAAAAAACATGTACAATATTTAATTTTATGTAGTATAGTCGAAAATATGTAGAATTCAGTAAAATATGTAAAAATATGTAAAATTAAAATTGAAAATACTGTCCCAAGCAACCTAATTCGCTGACATTTTGCTTTTCACATTTCTAACTGGCAAAATAAAAATATGTAATTATGTGCAAATCAGGGTTCTATTTATAATTATTAATCTTAAATAATTATATTTAAACTAATAACTATTTCAAATACCTACTAGAAAGTGTTATAATTTTTGACTCTTCAATCAAGCCTAAAGAGTAAAAAATAATTTACCTTTTTAATGTAATACCCTTTTAGTAAAAAATTAGGAACATTATTTTTTACTCCTTACCTAAAGCAAACAAAATCTGTATTAAGAAATAAATATTGGGCTACACAACAATCAGGCCATATCATCACTATAACTTAGGCCATATACAGGGTTTTGAGTGTGTGTGTGTTTGTTTGTGTGGGGAGTAGAGGGGGTGGAAGGAGGGGCTAAGATTAAAACCCTTTCTTAAAGTATAATTGTTGTATATTTTTATTTCTCATTGTCTAGGATGGTATTTTATTGGGTTCTATTAACATCGATAACACAACTTTATTATGTTTAAAAAACCTTAACAGGGACTCACTTTTTAAAAACAATTCCTTACCATGGCTTTTTATAGGATTACTCCACAAACTCCGGCAGGTTGCCAGCCCCCCTCACCTTCCCACACTCACTAAAACAAATCTCTTGAGTACGGACCTGACAACTAAAAGTTTTTAAGTGTTTTTATTTTTAACTAGAGATGTTCTTCATAGGCTATGTCAATTTGTTGATAAAATAATAGTAAAAAAACTTTAGCCTGGCTACATTCTGTAAATATTGAGAGCAAAAGCATATTTTATATAATAGGTTCCATTTGAACCTTTCTTCCAACACATTAATGGGTCATATCAACCCAAAAAAAATACAAGTTTCAAATTCACCATCAGCAATCTTAAACCAAACTTGAATAATGATAATATTCACAGAGAACATGATTCCGAATTTTTTTCAGATTTTTTCCAAATGCTGTTTTTGAGATACAACTGTCAAAAGATATCAAAATTTGTCAAAAAATGGTAAGTGGAATAATGTTGACTTAGATCCTAGATAAGATAAAGAGCTGAACAAGGTTTCATTTCAAAGCTCTTGGAATGGGCTTTAATATTATATGTAGCACAATAGGATTACAAGCAATTACATTTTCCAAGGAATCACAAATATTGGGATCATATAAACATCTGATTTTAAAACATTCATGCAGTGTGTATTTTGGTACTTTTCCAATGAACATTGTAATACAGGGATGAAAAATAAAATTAATTTAAAGTACCTACAGAACTTACATCAAAACTTCACAGCTGCTTTACCGCCAACAGTTTTCTGGTTACATTTTCTGTCTCTGCCTTTGTCAATGTGTAAACTCTTCCTGTTGCTGTTAACGGATCCACTGCTGTGAGGATGTCGCTTCGGTGTACACGAAGAATGTCAGGTGCTGCAGGGTATGTGAAATTTGACAGAGCTAGACCATGCAGATGAAGGAAACTCACGTTGATTTCCTGCTCATCTTTAAATGAATTGAAAACACATGCCAGCCACCAGAAGTCACCATATCGGCAGGTCACACAACCAACAATTTCAGTGAAGTCTAGTTTATCATCATGCCTTGTTGTTTCTGCCTCCCTCGAAGATTCTAGTGATCACTTTACTCTTACTCACAGGGATGAGGCAGTGCAGTTTCAAGGTACCTTCAATAGTCTGGGCAGATAGCTTCCGGTACTTTAAGATTATTTCCTCAGCCTCATGCTGCTGGGTTGTGCTGTATACAAAGTGCATGGAACGGATGTTGACTTTAGCCCACTCATAAAGCTGCCTGGGTGTTATAATTTGCTCATTGTAAACAAGGCAAAGATTTTCCTAATTTGAAACTTTGAGGATTTGTTCAAAAGAGTTGTATAGGCCTAGACAATTTTTTTTCAGATTAAAAAAACTACTTTTTAAAATTTTCAAATAACGAAAATTGTGATTCCCTGGAAAATGTTATTGTTTGTAATCCTATCGTGCTACATATCCTACTAAAGCCCAGTTCAAGAGATTTAAAATGAGACTTTGTTCAGCTCTCTATCTTAATTAGGGTTTAAGTTACAAACAATTCAGCATTATTCCACTTGTCATTTTTTGACAAATTTTGATATCTTTTGACAGATGTATTTCAAAAAAGGTATATGAAATGAAAAAAATAAGTAATTAGGAATAATTTTTTCTGTGGAGGCTACCAGAATTAAGATTGGTGACAGTAAAGTTGTGAACTTGGTTGATTTGACTTGGAATCACCCTAATTGCTCCTTGCTGAGCAAGCTTTAATTTCTTGGTGTTTTCTCTCTAGCTACCATGTCGCACCGGCCCTCAGACCACACACTCGCGAATCAACGAGGAACAAAATAAGAAATGTCTCATTCAGATCAGCCGCTATCGGTTTTCTCTCGTCATATCAGGCCTCACCAAAATACTGCAGCGAGTTAATGAGATGGTGAGTGAAATTTATAATTAGGGGTTCCAAGGAAGGATATTTCAGTAAGGTCTAGAGTTTAGTTCAAATGAAAATACCAAGTTTTGCTAAAGTTTTGAGTAATTTAGAACAATATTTGTACAGCAATATTACATTGTGAATTTATGTAACAGATCATTTCATAAACCATAAACATACACTTGGAGTAGGTAGACAGTTTTATAACATAAATAATGTATTTGGCTAAATATTTAAAATTTAATAGGAATAAAGAATATGTTTCATATTCTGTGTGTGTATATATATATATATATATTTTTTTTACAACTCAAATATAATGTGTTTATATATATATATAGGGCTACATCTGTACCTATATATATCTATGTACAATGTATATTTTTAATCAGATAAAAGGAAATATTTAATAAAGTTAATGGGCCTTTCAAATCTAGTTCAAACAACTTTTAGACTCAAACTCAAATTTTTGACCACTCTTTTATCATTAGTTATAAATTGATTATTTTAATATGGTTATTGACCTGTACCAGTTGGCACTAAAACAGAATTTGTTGGTTTTGTCTTGCCTGGTTTGGTGGGTTATAGGGAGGTCAGGGCTTAACTCCTGTCCTGGTATACTGAGGGGCTCTTTTCTTGTTTTATCACAACCTAGAAATAAAAAAGTTTTTAATTTTTCAAAAGGCTACAAAACCTGCAATTTAGTAAATGATGGTGATAGCTTAGTACTCTTTTTGTGTCATTTACTTCCTATCACAAACTTCTATGAAGAACTCTGATAATTGTCTCAACCAAAAATAATTTTTTATTTGTGATGTCAGTTTTTGTCGCTGATGGCTGGACCACGCCCGCATGGCCCTGATATGGAACGCAACTGCTACGAGAGCCTCCTGATCGTATTGGATACCCTGGAGCGCTGCCTGAGCAACCAACCCAAGGACACGGCGAAGTTTGACGAGGCAATGAATGTCAAACTGCTGCTGAGGGAAATATGCCAGTTCATAGGTAATGCTATTTTTAAAGTTTTTTTTCAGATTTATTAACTTGCTTGAGGCTATTTAGCGATTGGGATTTACTTTCTTAGACATAAAGGTAGCTTAAAGAATTTTGAATTTTGATATTACTATCTTATATTAAATAGCACTTCTAGTAAGGGATATATTCACAAATTTGTTTCATTGGTGAAGCAAACGAAGATTTAATTACTCAATGTAAGCAATTGCCGAGGATAAGAGATACGGGGGGAGCTATAGGCAGATTGAAAGGGCTCTCTTTATGATTTCAATGACTCATCACACTTTATAGACCACAAATAACTGTCAGCTTTAATATACTGTAAATTACTATCAATGACCATATTTCATTCATTTTCTCAATATGCTTGGGCAGGGGGTGGGGTGTAGGGACAGAAACCACTGTGAATTTGAGGGTGTTGGCTGCTCGACCTTGATACAACAGGTGGGTTTCCACTTTGAAAAGTCTTTGACTTATATAAGATGTCAGACTAGTGACATTGTGGTGTCCTTAATGTTGAGTCTGAGAGCAACATGATGTTACAGTTTCCCTCTGGTAGCTACACACCCTTATTTTAGTTTTAAGTTAGAATTTGTAAGAGTTGAACTAAAGAATGGCTTTGAAAAAATACACACACACTTGTATACTCTCGCATTACCTCACTCTGACTTTTGCTTCTGGTGTTTCCATTATGATTTCTCATTCACACACTCACTTGCATGGTTTATTTATTGCTCACACACTCACTCTTGCTGACACTTAATGGCTCACTTCCTCCACCCCCTCCACCCCCCCACCACCATCCCATATTCTGCCTAATTTTGTGGATTGTTTAATACTTACCAACAATTTTAAATGTGTTATTTTTCCAGATGTTCCAAATGACAATCCTATTGTACTTCAACTGAAAAATCTGGCCTCTAAAGTTCTGTTTGCCTTAAGTTTGAACTTTTTCAATGCTGTGTTCAACAGAATATCAGCCAGGTAAGGTTGTGATAACTCTTTTAGGCACACATGTTTAATTAAATATTAAGTTGGTGTTGCTACAAAGTACTAGGGGTGTACGAAGCTTCGAAAAAAGATCAGCTCGACTTTTCTTTGAAAAAAAATTTTGGCTTTGACATTTACAAAGCTTAGCCATTTATAATATTGTCAAATAAAACACTCAAATTATGGTCACTTATTACATTCTGACTGGTTGTATACAATACAAATCAATAATCATGTGAAAATAAAATTTGAAGTAATTGAATTGTAAGTTATGATAATAACTTGATTTCTTAGAATAAAGTCTACCTTGGTGGTCTTGGGGGGGTAAAGTGCTTGCCTCAGAACCCGATGTTCATGTGTTCAAACCCAACTGAAGTCAACAGGTTTTTCATGAGCAAAAAAAATTTGTAGCACAATTTCCTTCGTAGGGAAAGTAAAAGCTGTGGCTCACAGGTAAATTGTGGCATGTAAAAGATCCCTGGATGGCATGTGAAAAAATACCTTTCCTGGCAAAATGAGTAGGACCCTTCGCTCTCCCTCACAGAAATTCTCGTGCGCTGATATAATCAGTTGATTCAGAAAGTTCATGTTAAATACCTCAAATACACGGAAAAAAAAATCTCAGAATAAAACAAAATATTACAAACAATTGTGCAATAAAATAGTGTCCAAGTAATTTTAATAAGTAAATAAAACAACATAGCAAAAATATATTTTTTTAACCTTAAAACAACTAACAAAAATATTCAAATTTTATTTACTCTTGAGAATATTTCATATATTTGATTTGAGTGCGCCTCAAATTGAAAAGTAGATTTTGCAGACCCTTACAAAATAAATTTAAATACATCACATAATTTGTTTTCCACCTCATCAGGCTACTATCAGCATATAATTATGATAATATGATACGATGAGGAAGGTAAAATTTAGAGGAAACTTACTTTCATTTGCATGGCGGTAGAGTGGGAAGCCATATAGGGGAAAACAACCTCAGCATACCCAGCTGAAATTTTAACTTTACTGTCACCGGCAAACTAGACTCTGAGCCTGACATTTATTCTGCATGCACACCAACACAAGAATGAATATAGCTATCTTCCTTTGGAAGAAGTATGTTTATTCTGTTTCTTGGCCATTTGACTAGACATCACATACAATTTAAATTATTGTTCACGGTTACTTTATGGGTTCACTTTCTATGAAACAATCCTCATCCCTACATCTTAAGATTAAGCCACTAAATGGCCCTTTTACTAAACTGTTTATATTAAAAACTCATTACTATCAAAATATGTGTAATCTGTATCTTACAATATTTAAAAAATAAAATAAAAAAATCACAAAACATCACTTAGGGCCGGTCTTATGGCTACGGGCTAAATATTGCTATCGGGAGGTTAAAGTTAGCAATCCGTTAAAGGTTATCAGCCACTTAATATTTTACGCGTTTTATGAACTGAATTTATCTGCTGGATAGCTATCTGTAGGATAAATATATTTTTATGTAGAAAAACAATGTTGGTACTGTTTTTACTGGTATGCGCATGCGTACAAGCCCAGACGCTACCGCTACAACCTATTGAGTGGTGAGAACGCTCACATTTGTTAAATAATGGTGGCTAAATGATTGTGAGGAAACAGTTGGCGTGATGTGGGCGCAGAAGCTAAGTTGTCTTGCAAGTACTAATTCCGGTGTCTGCCAAAATGTGGGCAATAATTTGGTACAACGTTTACAAAATTTCATTTAATGTACTCGCATTTAAATAATTTGTTCTTATACAACTATAACTCTACAAATAGCTTGTCATTTTTTGTAAAAGTGTGAATTAAATGTTC
>CABFWB010009112.1:0-14489 GCA_902151455.1 Timema bartmani
TACACGTCTTGTCAGAGGTGAAGGAAGGGTTTGGCAATCAGATAAATCTGTGCCGGGACTGAGGATTGAACCCCGGATCCTCAGCACAAAAGTCTGACACCTTACCACTAGACCACCAGGTCACCTTGAAAAATAAATAACGATCAAAGACGTACACCCCATTTATTGTAAACATGCCTCACTAAAAGCAGTGATTGTCAACATTTTTTAACTCACGGCACACTGAACAAGGCAATAAAATTGTCAAGGCATACCATAAGTTTTTTTTAAAGAGGAATTTCTTAGTTAAAAATAGTGTTAAGATTGTGTTTAAAAGTTCAATAGCTAAAATTATAACAACTGTGCTAATTTTAAAAATAATATGTTCGTCACAAATTATTTAAAAAGTAGCCTATCTATTTCTACTCCAAAAATAATTTCTAGCTTCTTTTTTTATCTTCTCCCGAGCTCCCGCGGCATACCTTTAATCCCTTCGTGGCACACCAATGTGCCGCTACTTTAAAGTATATAAATGTCCCGGGTTCAATACCCATGCGAGAGACTATGATAAATTAACGATTTTAGTTCTTGTTGCTGTGTCTGGCCATGAATTGTCCCAAGATAATAGACTAAGAGTATGTGCAGCTATTTAATGTGTTTGGAAACTATAATTTGTTACTCTCCTCGCCCCCCCCTCCCCCTCCATCGGGAGACATGGCTTACCAACCGGCTGGGCCTATATATACTGATACTTATTAAGGAGGAGGTAGGTAGAGATTTAAAGGAAGATAACACCTAGCTGGGAATAAAACTCCGACCTCTCCATCATCAGTAAACCAAGACGAGACTTGCTCCAATGTCAGCGCGGCCACCGGTACGGATAAAATTGTAAAGTGTACCCTTTATCTACCCTGAAAGGTAGCAAGCCTATCTAGCATAGTTCCACTATGGTGTAGGTGACCTGGTGGTCTAGGGGTAGGGTGTCGGACTTATGTGCTGAGGGTCCGGGGTTCAATCCTCGGTCCCGGCACAGATTTATCAGATTGCCAAACCCTTCCTTCACCTCTGACAAGACGTGTATTAATCACAACTTGTGGATGTGTGGAGTGCAAGGCCTCCACCGTGGTTCGGATCCCATGTTAAACTGTAGGTCCTTCATTTCATCTCACAATCACCCTACCCATTACACATTAGCGTAAGTGCGTATAACCCGAGCGGGTAGTAAGACGTGGTGTTAACAATAATAATCTACTATGGTGTGGCTTATAAGATATTACCATAGTGTAATAAGTTGTAAGATACCTTTTTAGCAGGTGATATTGAGTCTTCTGCTAGACTCACGGGAATTAAAATTTAGGACGTAGGCTATTAAGTTTACCTTATTACTCATTCGGTCGTAGAGACTTTCCTTAATCTCGGGACTACCAGATATATAAGATCAACCGGAGCAGTGATTGATAACTCAATTTTTTTTAATGAAATTTATTCCAACAGTGAGTATCGTGAAATGTGTTGGTGTATTTTACTAAATCAAAGTGTATGACATTAATACAATTGACTGTGTTGTTAAAAATAGAAACAGTATATGAAATACACACGTTGAACATAGAATTAAGTACCCTCCTATAAAATGAAATCTTTAGACAATTATTTTTACGGATAATTAATACAATCAAATATTGTATGAATGACAGTTTTTTCCAAAACAATAATTATCAATAGGCCCTAGCAATATTCACTCAAATAAAATTAAAATCTTGTTAATTTTTAGTATATAACAGAGCTTGTTTGCTTACTTCGTAATAATATTCAATATGATTAGTCAATATTCCTTCCAATTACAATCATTGTTATATCAATATTAAATCATAACCAGCCAAACAAATTTATGGCTTACCAATAATCGCAGCTACTGGTATAAAAATATATGTGAATAGTTTTATACTCATCAACAACCGCTCCTCTTAGTTTTTGTTTTCTGAGGTTTGTTCAACAGAATCATAAAAAGAAAAAAAAAACTCAAGTTTGAAAATTAAACTCTTACTTTTCACTTCAACAGCAATATTTTCACTTTTCCATATTTTATTTCTTTTTCTAAAACAAAACCAACCCAGTTCATTGTTCTGTTGTTCCATATCAATCCATAGAATATAAAAACTTATCAAGGAAACATTGTTTTAAGCTATACAAACATTATCCTAAATCACAGTTACAATTTCTTTTAAAACATAAAGAATGAGAAACATTGACATCAACCTAAGTTGATATTTTACTTCTTGTACAAAGATATTAGTTATCAAACATAGTTTTAATTACATATAATAAACTATGGACGTGTTCGAGACCTAAATTTCGTACCAGCTATTTTATATTAATTTCAACAAATAAAACCTTTAAAACGCCGTTTCACTGTTTGATTATTTCATCAAATAATAATTATAAAAAGGTGCCAAACCTCAAGGTTTGCTATAAAGTCAAGTTAAGAAATTTATCTTTCAGGGTGGAGTGAGTTTACATGATGATAAATGTAGAAAGCTCCAGGAAGAAAGTGGGTCTGTTCCTGAGCTAAATTCTTTCGTTACTAACCATTTATCATACATTATCATTGGCAGGGAATATAGTTGACCTCGCGACTAATCAAAACGGTCGATTGGAACAAAATAAAGGTTGAAAGCATGTCAACGGTATGGTATAAATGCAGTATAACGGTTACGGTAATGGTTTAGATGCAGTTCCGGTGTTAGTAACACGATCAACCATAATGTAATGCAAACTAGTATAATCCAGTCACGATAATCCAGGCATTTTCCTGACATTAATAAATAAAAGAGTATTCTAACCAATTTTGTGTTCACCCGCCAGACACGGCTACAGGGCTGTACAATAGTATCTTACTGGTAAAACAACCTTTTAGAAAATACAAACATAATATATTTTCCGGCCAACATTGAAAATATTTTACTATATTATTAGTGTTATTTTATAGATATTGAAAATACCTAACAAAGGTTACAGCATCAGATCACATGACTTGACGTATGAATATATGAAAATAATTTTAATAACTTTTGTAACTGTCAAATAGGTTTTTCATACCATAATTCTACTATAGTAAACTATTACCTCATTCTCACTATCTATCTGAGCAACCCCACACACAATAACGCAATTAGAGTTTATTACTATTGGAATTAAAGGACAATTTTGATACTGAATGCCCTTCATCAGTGGGTACGCAGACCAAATATCAGTTTCGTCAAGTTTAGTTATATATTACTGGGGAGATTGGGGTTTTAATCTCGGTTGGATGTACTATGTTTGTTATTTAATTACATTATTTTCAACTCTCTTTCCACGCGTATAGGAATATTTTTTCCTGTAAGCATTATATTCCGCATACCTACCCCATTAGCGTTATTAAAATGCATATAGTCCATACGGGTAGTAAGATGTTTTAAACAATAAAAGCAAGAGACGAATGTAGCTACATAATATCACTTCCACGCTCTTGTTAGCTAATTTGAAACACATTTTTTTTTAACTTGGAGATTAGACACTAAAAAGGCAAAAAATAAGTTTCATTTTATTTTATAAATCCATGTTCCTTTCTCTTTAAAATGATATATAATACATGACACTATTCAATTTACTAATATATTTAAAAAAATGTTGAATCGTAGGTATGTGTTTTGATCCAAGGCACCAATAAATAATGCTGTCTACTATTTTGTAGTTCATTGTGTATTGTATTTTTTGTGTGTGATATATTCTTTATAAAGCAGTAAATATTTGATAATACTTATCACCACGTCTTACTACCCGTTCGGGTTGTTTGTTTAAGTAATAATTATGCTAATGGGTTAATTGGGAAGGTTGAATATAGATTAAGTGAACCCGCATTTGCGTGGAGGGAGAGTGGAAAATCATTTAGGAAAAAAACCTTCCAGTTCACCTAAGTGAGATTCGAACCTCAACCTCCCCGTCTTTGGCAGTCTAGCTCAACACGAATATAGCGAGTTTGCTAACTACGCCACCGAGGCGGTTAAAAAAAAAGATAATTATGACAAAAATAAAGGTCATATTTAAAGGAAAAAAACATCCACATGGTCCTAATTGTCAATAACTAAGCTTGAATGCATAGGATATGTTCAGAAAATCATGGGATCACGTCTACGTGGCAAAAATCAAAATTTCAAGGGATGAAATTGAGTGATGACAAAACACTTAGTGGTCGTAATAGATTGGCAGATACTGATATTCAAAAATATTATGGCTCTAGCTATAAGGTGTAACATTGGAAGCATCGATGGAATGAGGAAGCTATTTGGGCAGAATACTTTCCTCCATTATCCACTAATGATAATCCTCAACATGAACTTTGTCCTGCTAGATATGAAATGGTGTAAATACAGACGATCAGAAGCTTCAGGAGAAACAAGCATACCCATGTCCCTGCCATAGTGATGGAAGAAATTATACCAATATTTAGAGATATTTCGAACACTACATTACTAAAAAAATGTTTGCATGGGAAGACACAAAATCCCAATGAATCTGTAAATAGTGTTATTTGGGCTCGCTTGCCTAGAGCTGTGTTTGTTTCCATAAAAACTTTACATTTTAGAGTTTAGGACGCCATTTGTAGTTTCAATAAATTAAACATAGCTAAATATTTTGTTTTGGAAAAATTAGGAATAGCACCAGGAGTGAATGGTGCTACTGCGATGAAAAAACTGGATTTAGCAAAACTACAAAGAGTAGACAACGTAATTATTGAAATACAAAAGAGTGCAAGGCAGCAAAGATCTAAAGCCAAGGAAATAATAGAGTAATAGCTTTGAAGCCAAGGGAAATCCCGATGACTTATGGTGCAGGAATACATTAGATGTGTATTAAGAAAAAGAGCTTAACTTTAAACTTGATTTGTGGAAGTTTTACTTTTTTATATATAAATAAACCCACTTACTCATACTAAATATATTAAAATAAAATTTCACCACATATTTACAGTAATGTAAGACAAATTTTAACACAGTCATTTTAAATCATATCAAATATTGAGCTTGAAAAAAATTTAATAGCTATGATTTTTTTAATGCAAAAAATTGCTTTTTAGAGAAAAATTAAATAATTGGTCTGCTAGAAAGTTATGTACAATCCAAGCTGTTGACATATGTATAAATAGTGTAAGAAGCCATACTGAAAGTTTCAAATAGTTGTCTCAAATAAATCCCGAGAAAACGGGTCATCAATTTATGTAAAATAGCATGGGGGAGATAGGCGATACTCAATCGCCTTATTTTTCTTGCTCATATAAATTATTTTCAAAATATAAATTTTGAACAAAATTGTTAGGCCTACAGCAATTTTTTTAGATCCAAGCTTTTCATGATTTTATCATCAATAATCTCAACTTTTTTTTCTTAGGAAAGTGAAAATATTTTATTTGTTACGTTAACCTTTTTTAAGATACCTATTTGGTACGAAAATTAAAAGAAAATTTAGAAAAAGTTTGAAAATTAAAAAAAATCGGTCATAACTAAATCTCCTTGATTTTAAAGCTAGGGTTAAAAACATAATATTTCCACTCAAAGTATGACCATGTAACATCTAAATATCAAGTTTGAAGGAAATCCATATAACCGTTTAATCTGGAGCCTCTAGTACAGAAAGACAGAGACAGACAGAGGAATAGATAGACAATAACACATGGGGTCTCGCTGAGCTAAAATTCCCATTATTCTGAGTTTAGGGGGTGTATAAAACGTCAAGCCTCATAACAATATCGGTGGCCGCATAGTCTAACGTGCTACTCTCGTGTTAGACTAGATTGCCGATGACGATGAGATCAAGGTTAGAATCTCGGTCAGGTGTATTGAGGGTGTTTTTTTTCCAAAATTGTGTTCCACTTTCCCTCTAGACAAATGCGGGTACACTTCCTCTTAATATAGCTTTCTTAATCCATAAAACCATTACTGAAATTAGTGCAAAAGCGCATAGGTGTTAAGAGGACGTGCTTAAAAAAATCACTACTTTCGATGAATGAAAAAATTAAAACTGATTAGAAGGAAAAAAAATTAGCAGTAAAATCCACGTAAATCCTTGCTTGCCATCCCTGAATAAAACCTATTTGTCACATGAACAATTTTTTTTAGCACCGCATCCTACTACCCATTAAGTTTATGCGCTTCTACAAGGACAAATATAATGGGTATTTTTAATGAATTTATAAAATGTTAGAAAGGTTTAAATTTACAGTGAACCGACTACAGAAACCATTATCATGTCATACAACAAAAATTAATTTACGATAGTGTTTAAATGATGGGAAGCAAGCTTCACACGAACATACTTCCACGCTACTAAATCGGTATTGTGAATGCACTTTTTATTCTGAAAGGAGTGAGCCCACTTGGTGCCAGCAGGATTTAACATGTCATCATAAATATTGAAAGGTAAAATACAAACTTTTCAATATAAAAACTAAGCTTTTACTAACGAATATAGGTATCACAATAAGGGAAGGGTCCTTTAAATCCTCAAATCCTAAAGTTCTAATTTATTATAGAGTCAGAGATTTGAAAAAAAATCTCTAATTAGAATCCTCTAATTTTTAGGAGGCCATATATTTGCTGATTAATGTGGGAGAGAGGGAGACGCAACTTAAGGTTAGTATTTTTGCGGTTTTTATAGGAACATAATTTTTTGTTCAAAATAAATACAATGTTGTTTCAGAATAAACAGAGTTTAATTTTCTTCACATGGTGATATCAATATTTATTGAATATCTGTCAAGGGCGTACTAGAATTTAATGAAAACATTTTTCTCTTCATTTAAATAGTTTTTCATATAATGCCGCTATAATCATGAGCGATATTCAACAAATTGTTTGTATCACCACGTGAAGAAAATTAAACTCTGTTTCTACTGGAAAAAAAGTTTTGTTCTAAGAACTGCAATAACAATTAACTTTTCTCACGTTCCCTAAATTCTCACATTAACCGTGAGATTAAATACACAAATAGGATCGAGCTAGAAAAGTTTTGAATTGATTTTATTTTTCTGAGTTTTTCACTCCCTAACAGTGAAATTAGAATAAGTTTAGTGACTATTTCTCATTTTAAAACAATTGTTTTTCCATCTATTTTTTTTTAAATCGTAAAATATTGTTTCACTGGTTTCCATTACAATGTTTTCTAATGGTGAGTAAAGTAGTCTAATTATTCGTAGGGTGAGACATGCTCTTAGGATATATAATATTTCAAGTTAAAATTTAAAAAAAAGTGTCGAAAAATTGAATTTATGTTGATAATGTTTCCCAAAGTGAGGATTAGGGATTTGCGATCATTGAATAAAATAGAGATTAAGATTTGAGATTCGAGATTACAAATGATAGAAAAACTTTATTTGAACCATCTCAAAAGTACTCGTATACTATAAATATAATCGTTGGCTGTTACAGTTGATAGTGATATAATCTAAAATAGCACTAAAAACCAAATATTATTAGTGTGGACCTAAAAATTATGTTTGTATTTTCTAAAAAGAAGAAATCAAATAATTTTGACGCAGACTTGAAATGAGAATCGAACTTTAATTGTAAAGTAATTGCGGGAATTAAATGTGTTAAGGTCACAATGACACATGATTGCAGTTGATAATAATTTAGGATTCGAAACTAGGTAGCAGAAGCAGGAATAATTTTACATATATTTATAAGCTTGTGAGGTGCATTTAATTTAAGCTATTCCCCTATTCCGAGATTTTGTATAAAGTTTTTGATAATGCTTGTGTTTTATGTTTTAATAAACAAATGTTTCACTATTAATAATACGGATTAATCGGTGCACGTTGGGCGTCGATTATGGTAATACGGATTTATTGAGATATAATTGGTATTTATAGCCCCGTGATCGAGCGCCAATTATAATGATTACTATTTAATTAGCTGATATTTGCCCCGTGATTGAGCACTAATTAAAGCGGTACGGATTGTAATCGTGAGAGTGCCCTGTGATTGGACAATACATGTTTTTTGGATATATATTGGAAGATGTCGTCATTTTGGAACCCCCGATCTTTATACTTGATTGTTATAGTCACACCTGTGATGGAAGGCAAAACAATTCTAGCTGAGGTAATAAATGGTTGGTGAGTTTAGTTAAAGATACTGAATGTAATGATTATTTTTTTGGAAATACCTGAGTATTATGGGAAATATCAATATCATTACTCATCCTGGGATTGTAAGGTGTCAGTAAGAACTCTAAGCTACAATCCATTTTCAGGAAAAACATCGGAGTTCAGACCATTTAATATTGTCCGAAATGGTTACAACTTTTACCCTAACAAATTAAAGGACACTCAAGGTTTCCTTATAGATTCTCCCATCAATACGCCTACCCATGTGCTACTTATAGACAAGGTTGACAATGATGGAAACATTGTTTTAGAAGGACCCAATGGTCAGATGTTTAATGAAATAGTGCGTGCTATGAACCTCACCGTGAATATCACCCCATTTGAAGCTTTTGGAAATTGTGATACAATGAAAGTTTGACGGCCAAGATGACTGGCATTCAAGCAATACAGGAGAGTATCCAGCCATACAACTTGAGGTGGAGTACCTACTCGTTTGATAAAGACTGTGTAACATTAATTGTACCAAAATCACCAGAAATTCCCAGATACTTGAATGTGATTCTACCTTTCACAGGGACTGTTTGGGTGTTATTCTTGTCTACTAATATATTTATAATAGTTAGCTGGAAAATTATAACTCTTTATGATGTATTAGAGGTTAACGTCAAATCAGAGAGAAATATTTCTATGAACGTATTTAGAACGTCATTAGGAGCTGCCGTGGATTATTTGCCTTTCTTGTTTCCACAAAGATTTGTTGTAACCATGTTGTTGATATTTAATGTAATACTAAACAATGCTTATACAGGTTCTTTGAACAGTTGCTTAATCAACGTAAGGTATTTACGAGACGTGAGTTGTGTAATGGAATCATTGGACTCTAATATGAAAGTAGGTATTGTATTCTCTCTCTCTCTTCCATCAGTGATATTTTGAAAATAGTAGATTTCAACGATCCACATATATTAAAATTATTTGAGAAATTGATTATTATGAAAAGTAACAAAGAGGTTCTCGACATGATTGCCAATTACAGACACCTCACACAACTTACTTTAAAATTTGTTGGTAAGACGTTGATAAATAATCCCGTTTACATTAAAAATGGCTACCCTATGATGCACGGTGTGGAAGAATGTTACATTTCCATTTGGTCTGGATTCTTGACACTGGAAAACCATTCTCCTTTCTTGAGTGCATTGAGTGTCTTCGTCACTCGTCAGAATGAAGGAGGGTTTTGTGGCAAGTGGAAAACAGATTTTACTAACCAATTTCCAAAACCAAGAATCTCCACCGATCCAATCATTTTGACAAAGGAGCATCTGCAAGCAACATTTTCTCTTTTATTACTAGGGTTTGTGGTATTTTTGATGAAGATAGCAATTTGAAACTTCAAAATGAGCTCTGGTCCTATTTAAAAAAATACTAAACCCATTTCTGAAATAATTTCAAAATTTCAAAAGTCAAATTTACAGTGAATGGTATATTTAGAGGATACAATATTTTGTGGCTACAATAAATAATCGTTTTATTGGTCAATGACCATTAAATATTTTTAATAATGTATTATTTCATTTAGATCAAGTAGAATGTGTAGGGTTAGATACAAACCAGTCGTAGGACTCGTCTATATTATGAAAACACTTGAATGGAGATCATAGCTCATTTTATACTAAAGAGAATGTGTTTCATCAATATAGCCTTTCCTTAAAACTGTTCAATAACATGGTAACAATAGTGTGGCTAGTAATTATTAAAGTAGTTTTCACATAAGTTGTTCATTACTGCAGTAAGTGTTTAGAGGATTTTAACAATACAGGTCATTTGTGAGTACTCAAACTTGTGTACACTCCCTATATTATCAAATGTAGCACATTATCTATATGAATTACATAATAGCACTATGAGCTATACCGTAGGGCAGGGATGTACATTATTTTCTCAGCAATCTAAATTTTTAGAATTCATTTTATGGGCCACTGTAACCCATTCCCTACCACTTTTCCTATTTCCATGTAAGACATTTGTTACTGGTCTAGTAAAATATTTAGTGTTCTTTTCTTTTAACAAAGCTTATAAATTTAAATATAAGATTTCTTTACAGGATTTTCCTAATTGATAAATCACATGTACAGTATATGTAAATAAGTCGATTTACTATCATATTATCCTATATTAATTCCGATAGATTTTATGAGTTTTTAATGGGAAAAAATAAAGTTAATGGTTATATCGAAAACTATTTATTCACTAGAAAACATTTTTCTTCATTAATTTAACTTTACATAAGTATGCAAATTTTAAATGATTTTTAGCCTGCTTTTAATAAAACAATTTTTCAATGCTATATTTAATTTTCGATATACTGTAAAGTACATCAAATAAGCATATCGGCATTAGCAATATGTGCATTTATCATAGTTGAACGAAACTTAATTTGTATAACACTTACTCAATAATATACTAAATTCTTCAGAAGCCGAAATCCAAAATGAAAAAACCAACTTCACAAACATTTCAAATCCCCTAATCAAACTAAATGGATAATATTTAATTATACAAGCAATTAAATCATTAAAATCCCTAGATTTTTCAAAAAACACCATGTCAAAATTTCATTTGCAACTAACAATTCAATAAAAAACACTTAACCAACACTAATATTATTACCCAAAATAAATTTAACAAAAGTGGTATTTATAAATTAACCGGCGAATATAATCCACTTTCTAAATGCTATGCCGAGAACTTGATTAACTTTAATAGTTTTAATACAACAGAACTAAATCTAAATTTGCTGAGCACTTAAAAATCTCAGGACATCAACCCACACCTATCAACAAATGCATAAAGCTTCTTCATTCATCCATACACGCTTAAAAATGAATATTGCCGAAAAGCTTCATATTTATAATGCAACTCTTCACCATATCACTATTTTAAACGAGCAAAAAAATTTTTAAAAGCAATCTTTAGCCAACACAATCAAGAATTTCCCACAACACATCAAATTAAAAGCACAAACAATTCCTATCCCAAAACCCTGCCTTCCTACCATCGTAATAATGACCTGTCCTGGTCAGTGTCGAGAAGATGAACCTATATTATCTTAATCCCTTTTTCCTATATCATTTATTCCTATAAATACCATATTAAATTTTCATAAAAATAAATTTTGTCTATTTATATCAAACAAATCCTGTAAACTTAGATCAACACACTATATATTCAAATTAATACAAAACATTCCCTTGTTTTATGTCAGTCACTTGTTTCATTCGAGAAAACTCTTCACAATCTTTATGAAACCATTAATCATTTCTGTTACAATATGTTTAACATCGGGAACAACATCCTACTCCCATTATTAAAGGTGAGCCTGATAGTCTAAATGTTCTAACTTAATATTTAATTCAACCTTAAACATGCATTTGACTCTTCAATTTAAGAGTTCCTAAACTCAGCTAACCTTCACATACTTATATTTCACATTTATATTTATTTTACTACTATACTATCACATCGGTTAGTAAGTTCTTTTTAATATCTATTTCTTGTAATTTCTCTTTACAAAACTTAATTTATTTCGTTTTCTACGTTGATTTTGTCTCAGACCTGATGATGGCTTAATCTGCCTAAATATATCGTCTACCTCAAGATTAGTATGACTTTGTCAATCATTTAATAAGTAGAGGAATCAAAATAATCAGGTAAGGAACGATATTTTTAATACAAATACCGTAAAATGTTATATTTTAATTTGCAGTTCCACATCTTTCATGGTTAATTAAATGAAACTTAAGTAGTATATTATATTCTAGACTTTATCAAAATCATAGCATGTTATAATTTAACTTGTCAAATATACATCTTACATAATTTCAAAAAATATAATCACATTAATCTTGACTAACTAAATTTGTTATTTATTTCTTATTATTTGTAAGTCTTTGTTAAGGATTTTTCATCTAGTCAGCGTTATATTGTCAACCTGTATATCCTTATTTAGGCCCAAATAATTTTAATCATATATTTTCATTTTTATAAATTTTAACCATCATCTTATATGTATTTTTGTAAAGTTTTCAGCCATCCATAAAAAAATTCCTTGTCAAACTAAAATTCAATTACTTTTTAATATAGTTCTATGCAAAAATTAACTATCAAGTAACAATTGTTCTCTTACCAACTTTTAAAATTGTTTAAAAATCTGATCAAATTGTAACACATTGTACCTGCATAAATCTTATCAAAGACTTCTCATAAATTTAGTATGTATCTCTTGTTACAACTATTAATAACTGACTTATAACTATAATGCATTAATTTTTAACTCTTAATTTGAATATTTTTTTTGCAATATATCAATTTTATTTCTCTGTTTTAATTGACTAAAGAGGTTTATACATATCAAGTTTTAATTGTATGTGATATTTAAATGTATTACTTATATTAATAGTATAATTTTAATGTTAAGTTTAAATTCTGAATATTTAATATCGTAGCAATATGTGTACAAACTGAACGGATAGTAAGACGCGTCGTTTAAAATAATCGTTACAGAATTAACGTTGAGCGTGTGCATCGCTCGCTCACTCACTCGTTATAAAGGGTATATTCCCCGATACATTTTATATCGTGATAAACTAAACTGGCTCCAAGCACGCCCAGAACAGATGCGTGACCGACCAATCCATTCATAATATGAGACATGCATACATACCATTTGTTGTCAATAAATGGAACTCCATGAAGAAATAATACCGAGCACTGTGGAGGTTAAAATGTAGTTTATCACGATATAAAGTGTATCACGGCGTATAGTCATTATACCCTATTAATTTCATTTGTAAATCTCTAACCAAGTTTAATGCCATACTTTCTTTGAATTAATAATAAACGTCTATACCATCCTTCAATGATCCTTTAAAGGAGTTTTAGTGTACACAAATAATACGTGACTACGAGATTTCTTACACAACCCACACAAATATTATTTATAACATAATCAAGGAAGTGGAGCTGATAAAGATAGTTTTAGAGGTTTTGGACCCGTAATGACGTTGATTGGGATGGTAATCAACTCCCCTTTTCACCCAGTCAAAAATATATAACCTTGACCCACACATCAAAATCAACTCACTCTTCAATAAGACAGTACATTTCAAAAATGTGATATCTTAAGGCGTTTGGCCCTTTTCATTTGCCGTGGAAATGCAGAGCCATGGGAACAAACGGTTATTTTCAATTTTTTTATTGTTTTGAAAATATTTTCTTTTCGGAATCGCTCTGTTCATGTTGGTATAAGTATTAATTTTTATATATACACCTCCTCTATGATTTTAACTGTGATCAAATATTGATAAAATTGACATTCTTCAATAGAAAACTGCTGACTTCATAATAAAAAAATAAGAAAATGTAACATTTAATAAACAATGAAACATTGTCTTAAAAGGGGTGTTGAAAATATTAACATAAGAATTTCACTCGCTCTCGAGAAAACTTATATTTCCAAAAGTATGATTTTTTCCGCAAGATCTCTCCGGTAGCTAGCGCCATCTACGGTTTCCGTGATCCATCTTTTCTTGTTGGCGCGGAAGGATACTTTGGTCGGTTGTGAATCCATGCCACGCCTTTCACTCTTCCGCCCACCATCCCAAAAAAGACTTGCACTCGACAGGGCCAAGGGCTTTAAGACAGTATATGGAGCAACAACAATAATGAGACTAATAATGAGGATAATAATGAGAATAAATAAACAAAAATTCATCTAGGAAAATGGCTGGAAAATGTTTTGTAAAAAAATAATTCTAGGCATTATTCACCCTCACATAATATATGGATTTAATAATATAAGCTAAGGCATGTAAGCAAGAATGACATTTTGACTTAAGAAAATTTTCAGGTGGGAACAATCGATTTCCCGCGGGAGAAAACGGGAGAAAAATTTATAATTAATTTCCTGATTAAGCTTATATACTTTTTTCATATTTATAATTTTGATCTAAAACTACACTAATTCCAATAAAAAATAAAAATAAAATTATGATAAAATTAAAAGGTTAAGTCAATTTTATCAGAAAGTGATTAAATTTGATAGTTTCTACTAAGTTAAATCTAGTGGTATATGCCGAAAATATTTTAGAATAGGTTCAAGAAAAGGGACAAAAACACTGATTATGTTTTAATTATAGGTCCAAGCAATAAAATTAAATTCATTATTTTTGTAAACTCTTTAAAACCCTTTTGCTGCGTTAATCGGATATATCCGATCTCAGAATTACACCCATTGACTGCGGAAATCGACTTTACCCCACGACTTGTAAACTTTATCTACCCTTGCTGCAACAGTCAGAAATAGTCA
>CABFWB010009113.1:1623-14483 GCA_902151455.1 Timema bartmani
CTTAAATAAGTCTTATACCACAGTTGTTCATGGGCAACGCCGTTCGGGATTGCTAGTAATTCATAAAAGAAAGCTTGCTAACTTTTAAGATAAATGGAGTGTAGGGTATATAATATTATGTTGAATAATTGCTTCAATAAATTGTACATAATTGTATGGGGCCTATATGATTAATTAAAATTTCTAACTGATTTAACTTTTATTAACAGACAGAACCCCCTTTCAGGGTCGAATGATAAGGCAGGATTCGCAAACAAACGGCCCGCAAGACATAGCTGACCGGCCCGTTTGTCTGCAATATCTTTGTATTACTATACGGCCTGCATTAATTACTCACACAAAACACAATAGTTTAACATTAGTGTTTACTACGTAATTTTAAATAACAGAAACCCTTAAAACTATTTAAAACCATCCTATATTTTGGTTTTACCTTTAATTACTTGAGTGTGGAAATTTTAATTTACAACGGAAAAATACCAGTTTCTAAATTATTTCAAGTATACATTAATTATTTTAAATACATAGCATCAAATAGCTATTATAGACCTACATTAGTGGTCACGCGGTATGGTATCCAGCCTTCCTATATTAAATGAAGTTATGTTTTGATAGGATCAAAATTTATATAACTGTTTTATTTCTATATAAGATATCACACATTTAAAAAACTTTAGAATTAAAATTTAAACAATTTAACTGGTCAGAACTTTCATCCTTATTTGGGTGAAAACAATGTTAAAAATATCTAACCACTTCTTTAATAATTTCTATAATTTCTATAAATTCTATAATTTCTAAATTATTTCTTAAATAATTTCTATAAATTTCTAGACGTCTGCAATTCTCCTCAGTGCTCCTTAACAAATAATTGCAGTCGACAGCCAAAAAGAAAAGGTCCATTGTGTTTCAAGTCTTCTTTGTTATATGTAGTCAGAGTAAACTTATTTGTGTGAAAGGATTATGTTACTTAGAGACGAAGGGGGAAGGGGGGGAGTTAGAGACAGGGGAGGACGCTACCTTAAGCTTGCTCGGTGACAGCCAGCCGACAGGTTAGCAAGAGGAGCTCATATTTTGTATCTGCCTTCTAGTACATTCGAGTTTAAAGTGAATCGTTTAAAAAGTACTTACTTGATTGCACTGTAGTCACTGTGGATCGCACCTAGCGATCCCAACGTTGAAGGAGTAAAGCCTCGAAAAGTAGCGCAATACGTTTAACCTAGTGGTTGTGGATATGTTCTTTCCTTGTCTGTGGCCAAGGATAATGCTTGCCAGGTGGAACTTTCTTTCCACCTGCCCCTGAAGATATCTATCTAAATATTAATTGCTTAGTACAAAATTGTTTGGTACTTAAAACCCAAGGTTTGTAGACCATTCGTGAGTAAATGTAAGTACTGTACTGTACTATTACGAGCGGTAAAAAAAATGCTTTAATGATCTGCAGCTATCCGAACAATTCTACCAAAGACATATTAAGGTGTTAGTATTTATTATTTTCTTCAAATGATAGCGTACAATTGTACAAAAAGATAAGCTTCAATAAAAGTTTTTGAGGAAGTATTAGTAGAAAACCAATTCATCTCGTTACAATTAATTTAGTGGTGATTTCAATGTGAGTTTTGTGACATTTGGAATCGAACCTGAGATTTGTAGTCTGCTTATCATTACGTGTCATGAAACTAAGAAAATGAGGTGATCTGTTAACTAAGACTATCAACAAACTTTCGTTCAAGGCCTATATACCCGGTTACTAGTATAGTGACCCTGGTATCAAATTGGCAAAACGTTTGATACGAGGGGATCCCTGTGTAAACGAATAAGACCGAGCTTGTAAAGAGCACGATATAGCCTTCTTCAAGTTCAAAGATCTGTCTGGTAGTCATATTGCAGACCGTGAGCTTCTAAGAAAGTTTTGAAAGAGTACTTGCATTCCATTCGAAGTTAAGTGAAAAAGCCACTGCTTGGGCTGTAGCAAATACAATGAAAGGAAAAGTCCGGATAGAATCAGGTCATCGTCGTCAGTGTGAGATGATTAAACGACGTACTATTACTCGTCGGAAGATGAAGAGATGATTTTAAATAATATATACTCCCTCTGATTAGGAGCTGTCGCTGGATAGGTGGCAGGAATCTCAAAACTGAATTTAGTGCCAATGCCAATATATTTTTAGCAAGTTTCAGAGACATCATCGTAAGTTCAAGTCTGTTTATTTAGTTAAAGGGATGTATCTAAATCCGCACCCGAAAACCAATTAAAAAGATATGCTCTCAATGAAAAATATTTGCTCTATTAGTCTAGAGTGTTAAAGATTCCTTTACTTTTAGGTGTATTCGTTTTAACTACAGACGGAGCATGGATGAATAAAAGTTCTATTACTAATCTCAATAGAGATAGAGGTAAGCCCACTCATTGGTTGCTTATAAAAAAACACGGTTTCTAGCTGAAAACTTTGATATTTTCGGTGATTTAAGACCACCGTAAGAACTTCTAAGATATCTCGGCAGAATACCCATCATAGATAATCATTCACGATATCAAGTGTATTGTGCCATATTCTTTAGTCACTTATGCCTGGCATTTCTTAAATACAAGTGCTGACGGTTGAACCTAAATAAAATTTCTATGACGCTCATATTGACGGGTCAGGGTTAAAATCTAACGAAGAATACTGTAAATATCACATGTATGCAGACGACCTTCAAATATATATTTCCACTGACCGTTCTTCAATAAATACAGCCATGCAACGAATAAATATTGATCTAGCTGCAATAAAAGCTTGGTCTGAAAAAAAAGGACTTAAATTGAACCCTGATAAAACTCAAGCCATTTATAGGAACAAACAGACTACTACTAAATGTGTATTGTTCCCTGTTGACTGACATACGATTGGGAGTAGTCACAGTACAACTGACAACAATTACTAAAATCCTTGGTGTGATTATTGATGAAAATCTTAATAGGACAGATCAGGTAACATCGTTTTGCAAGAAAGTGTATGCCTGCTTACACTCACTGAGAAGACTAAAGAATTTTCTCCCAGAAAATGTACGAATTATCCTTGTCCAGAGCTTAATAATTCCACACGTTGACTACTGTGACGTAGTATATAATGACTTAAGAGATGATCTATTAGAACGACTACAAAACACATGTGTTCGATAAATATTCAACTTAAAACGGCATGACCATATTTTTAAGTATGTTAATAAACTAGGTTGGTTAAGAATAAATGAAAGGCGAAGGCTACACTTATTAGTATTGCTTCACAAAATATTATCAACATCTCAGCCTCAATACCTATCCTCACGGCTCTTATTTCTGAAAGATAAACACAACCGAGCCACTAGATCAGAATCCACTCTACAGATGTCTATTCCCATACATAGATCTCAAACATATGCTCGTTCGTTTACTGTCCTGGCATCGCAGGCTTGGAACAAACTAGATAACTCTTCTACTCGTCATCTAACATTTAGACTCCCCTTCAAGTGCACGGTTAAGCAATTAATATTGTCTAAAAAGCTAAACTGAGTTCTTGAAACTACTTGAGGTCTAAATGAGTGTATAAATGAGCGTGTTAATGTTTTACTACTTTTTAGAATATTCCTTTATTAAATTGTATTTCAATAAATATAATAATGTATGTTGTATGCAACACTGGTTAAGTGGAAGAGTAGGCTAATGCCTTAACTTCGCCAGATAAATAAAGGCTATTATTATTATTATTATTATTATTATTATTATTTTCTACTTATCCCACTAAGCGGGAATAATCGCTAAGAGGATTTTGTTATTGGACTGATCAATCTGGCAATGTTTAATTCCATTCCGAATGTAGACGGAAATAATAATATATTATATTGTAATGGGAAAAAGTATATCCTTCCTCTAGTTACTTTTGAGTTGGAATCATTTTATCGTTGGATTGTATCATTGTATTTAGGAGACGTTCAACTCGATAATGAGTGCCTACATCGAATATCATCACTGAGGGAACAGCAGTTATTATGGATATAAACGTTATCCTTGCTCTCTCTCGGTTAACTGTTGCCAATCTTCTTACTTTCATTATGTTGTAAAGTGGTGTGCTGGTGTAAGAAGGAGCTACTGAAAATATTGCCAAAATAGCGTTGCAAAACTTGTAGTATAGTTAATGAAAGCTTGACCACACGAAAGAAAGAAAATAACAAGTTTGTTTCACAATAGTGACCATGCAGTTCCCTCGGAAATGATATCCAGTGAAGCGGTCTAGTCTCAGTTTCAGTTTATAAATGTTTTAATTTAATTTAATTTAATTTAATTTAATTTGATAGGATTTTATTTGGTTTTAACAATATAACAGATATACACATGATGCACAGATAAATATAGAGAACACATAACGAATACCAGCCCCCGAGGTGATCTCGATCGTTGACTCAACATAGAGCATGGACATAAAACATTGTAACATACAGTGCTCTGACGGGCTTATTGTTTGATGTCATTGGGTACTGAAGATGGAAGGTAATAAATGTTTTATATATGAATGGCGCTAACCAAATTTGGTATACTTTTGGTAATTTTATTATAGTGGTTTGTGTAGTTATATAATATAACCTGATGCTAACATATAAAGTCCAGGGAAGTTGGCATAACTCTCTGTCGTTCAACTTCTTATTATTAGTGTTAATTATATCTTCAACACTTAATTTACTTTATAATAATACTTCATATATTTCCGGAACTGTTTGATATAATTTCCCTTATTAAATAATTGGTATTTTGCTTCATTGGTATATTATTAACGTGTGCTGCTTTCTATTGAGTGGCGGCTAACCGATCCCTATGGCTCACGTGACACTGTGTATTCGCTGGTGGTATATATATGGGAAACGGTCATCTAAGCTTGTAAGCACGTAACAATTTAGAGCGGTAATATTTCTGCTTTCCCTGTACCGATTCTATAAAGTTGGCTTAGTGGCTTTTCTACCTTGAAAGTCTATCTTCGTTCTTGCCAGCATACTAGGATAGATTTTCTCCTTTTTTTCGGTAAAAAATTGAGATAAACTTAAAAAAGTCCTTTTCGGCTACATACAGAAGTAATTTAAAATTTTTGAATATAAGATTTCACCTCAGTACTATTTCCCTTAACACTGTGTTACACTCTCTGTGAGAAAGCTATAGCCTTAGAAGATCTTACTAATAGTAATTGATACTAACTTATCGTATGATGATATAATTCTCTATGCCATTTTTTTTCATATTATCACGTACAAATGATTCAATGAACTCAATTTTCTATCTAAACGCTTAAAAATCTTATTAAAAATTACTAGCAGAAAGAGCGTCGATAGTCTCCTAATATTGGTTTAGTCAAAATAATTTCCTATTACTACAATTATTGTTAGTTCCTCTGGCAATGGTGAAGATCGTGGATCTCATCATTTAGATAAAGATGAAAAAGGAAGAGTGTCCATTGATTTGTGATTGTTTCTAGCCAATTAACCAATAAGTAAGTTTCTCTCATTCTTACCTTGTTGCATATAATCAGGGGTGATATGGGGCCCATCCTCTTAGTATTTAGTTAACAGAGGTTTAGTTGTTTTAGTGTCCAAGCTAGGCTGTGTCCACATTTTGCTTAGTGCAGCAGGTGTCTACGGTAGGCAATAGAGGTGTAGTCAGAGAATTAAAATGTGCTAGATGTTCACCGAGCAAGCGGGACTGCTCACTGCCATATTAATAAATGTATAAGACTGCCACTAGACAGGTATTCTAATAAATGGTTTTGTACATAAAATTATCTAAATAATAAATAATTATTAGGTAATCCGCTCAAGACTTTAAAACTAGATATAACTATGAATTTGTTTGAATAAATAACGTTCACGTATATATTTAAATAAAATATTACCCGTTTGTCTTATCTGAATAATTATTATAATGGAGTAGGGATGAGATAGGTAAAATATAAGTAAGTGTATCTATGTAAATCATTAGATAGTTTAGAAAAGCATTTAATTTAAAATACCCTAGCAAACAAGAGTATGATTAGATCATTTACGTCCACGAAGCGACCGGACAAAGAAAAACTTCCGCTTATTTCAGTGTCAGCGTGATAATCTCTGCGGATAGCTTGGACTCTAATTAGCTTTCTAATTATCAAGCTAAGTCTCAGATGTTTCAAAAATGTAAACTTTAGGTTCTTATAAAATTAATTGTCATCACAAAAATATAAATAAATATATATTTTCAGATAATGTCAGACGATAAATAAATATTCGACAACTTTGTAACGTTTATTTTATAGCTTCCACTGTGTTAATTTGACTGTTATTTGTTTTGGATGGGTAAAATAAATAAGTTTTCAAGTATTCTAGATACCAACAATTTCATTGATCCATTCTCGGTAATGTGCGACTTTTGAGTAGACCCCAGGGTTACGAGCGTGACCACAGTGCCTTCCAAAGGAAACAATTCCTATTTGGAAATTGTCGAAAATTAGTGGACCACCTGAATCACCCTGAAACAAAAAAAACACTCCTTTATTTCCAAACTAGATTCAGGTTATTCAGTTAACACGTAAATACTCAAAACTTTTGAAATAAGTTATCTAAACTTTTATTGTTAACATGAACTTTTATTCAAATTTATACACAAGGCATACACCTGGGGCCTGTTTCCTAAAATAACTAATATGCAATTTGCAAGGCAGAGTGGAATAATTTACAATTGTAAATATATTGGCTTAAAGAGAATAATTTGATTCATAAATGTCAGTGCAATGGTAGAAAACATTAAAAATGTATCGATTATATTTCAAGTGAAAAGTTTATACAACCAATCAAGTCCTCATTCATGCAGCAACTAATAATGAAACAAATCGATTTCGTGGCAGTCGTAATTAAATAACAAAATATCAGCCATTCACTTTATACAATTTATTAGAGAAATAAAATAATATTATGGAATGAGGTAGATTAGTTAAACTTGCATTGTGTTTGAGGTAATGCGTAATTTAACTTTTCCTTAAACTAGGCCAATATGGATCAATTTTTTTACAAACAAAATGACCTGACAACTGTAATAGTTTCTAATTTTTTATTGAATTAATTTGAAACCGTTCATATGAGGCCTTGTCATAACCTCAGTCATCACTTGATCAGCATAATTATCATCATAAGTCTCTCGAGAAAACATACTCTCTAAAGAATACATTTACTTAAAATGCTTACACGTCTTTTATATTAATTAAATAAGTTTAATGGACTAATTATTAATACATTATTAAAATTGCACTTCTAAACCTATATACTTATGCGTGTAGAAAATATTCCTTTCGTATCAAGTACCTGTAAGCAACGATAATTTGCTTTATGAAACCAAATTGTAGACCTACATCTAAAAACCACTTTTAAATTATACACAATTAATCGTAGCTACAAGAATTTACTAGTATCTTGAAGAAATATCACGTTCTAATTTATTTCAAATTATGATAGAATTTTCTTGTTAGTTATAAACATACATCTTTTAGCATATTTGTATCAACACAATCAAATGAAACATATATGTATATATATATATATATATATATATATCTTATTTATATAGGTCAGTTGTAGTCAATTGTGCTAAATATACTTGATAATTTGTTTGGACTCAAAATAATAAACAGATTTGATTATGTTTACTTTATTTGAAAATGTGCTAACATATAATGAATTATCTTCTTCATTTAAGAGGAGCAATATCATTAGTTTTTTCTTTATTTTAGCACCGCTTCCTTCTACCTGTTCAGGCTATACGCATACGCATACGTATTAATAATCTAGTGAGTTAGGGATGAGAAAGGTTAAATTTAAAGGAAGTGTACATGCTTTTGCATGGATATCCATTTTGAAAAACCACACTTTTTACTCTCGACCGGATTTTGAACCCCGATCCCCCTGTAATTAGCAGTTTAGTCTAACACAAAAGTGACGCCTTAAACCACGCGGCCACTGAAACGGTTGCATTTATTTTGTTGAATGGACAATTTGTTTTAAAAGCCTTAAGTGTTATAGAATTAGGATTAATTCTGATTCTTGCAAGTGTAATTTATTAAAGGCTAACACCCTCTTGTTCTTCTATTGATTGTATTTGTGTTTCTAAGATTGATTAACAAACATAAAGTGTCGTGCAAACACAACTTTACCATGATGTATTTATTAGAACTTCACAAACATACGAAATAAACCAGCAAACAAGTTTAAGATTAATCTTAAACATATAAAATTACAACAACCTGCATACGAGTCAATATATTTTTGTATGTTGTAAAAATAAACATAAATTTAAATATTTTTATGCAGTTTGAAAAATAAATAGAATCCCAGCTAGAACTAAAATGTTAATATAGTGTACTTACAGAACATGTATCTACACCTCCCGTTTCGTATCCAGCACAAATCATGTTTTCATTCACCCTCTCTAATCCATAGATCATTTGGCACTCTTCATCATCAATAATTGGGATGTTAGCTGTTTGAAGATTGTCAGGATAAGAGCTATCATCTAATTCCTGTTGGATGGGCATAAGAACAATAAAAATTGTCAGTTATATAAGGCAATTCATTAAGGAACCAATACCAAATTTGTTTAGAAACTTAACGTAAAAGGTTGTTGTGCTTTGTGTGGCAAGCGAGATGAGAGATTATAAAATACCATAAACCACATCATGAGTATACAATGGAATACTATTAAATTAATTTACTACATTATCTAGTTTGGTGTTTTGGAGTGTGGATGGTTAGGTATTTTTCTCTCTGTCCACGGCGTCACCGGGAGATGTTCTTGAAGTTCATGGATAAATTATGATCGTACAAGATGGCATGGATGTAACGTAATTAGTTAAATAATTGATGAAGAGGAATTGAGCTAATTAAGTTCAGTGTAAAACTGAACATCGTCAAGAAAGCGAAGATGCAACCCAAATTGATTGTAGGTGCCAGAGAGGGGATGATATAATGGCTTAACAAATGAATATGGAAGCTGGGGGAGTGTGGAGTGAATGGTTCTTGGGAGCTGGGGGTGTAGTTATTTCTATTCAAAATAGCTAAACTAGAGATCTCGATGTTGGTTAATTTTTTAATAAAAAATATTAAGTTTTCTTAACATTAGTTCTGAATGTCAGTGGAATGTTTCGTTTAGACTCCTACAGAACTCTTTATATACAAGCAGAAGTATATTCCAATATAAATGTATACTATACACTCCTATATCTAATAGAGCTTAATATATTTACATTAATATTGTTCTTACTATGATTGAAAACTAAATATTTAATTTCTTGATTATATAGGATGATTCATTGCCTCATTAAGCACTCCTATAGGTACTTTTGATACTGTTGGGCGTGGCCAGTTCTATACACATGCACTAGGAGAAGTTACTCATAACATTTCAAAGGCAGTCACAATTGTTACCACATAACTTTTTCCATACAACTTAAGTTCACTTGAAACTTGGATCACTTCATGTTACACGCGGATCACTTCATTTGACAGTCTTATCACTTCCATTCTGGTTCGTCCCTGGTAGGTCTCCACCGGAGTTGGCTCCATGGGCCTTGGTCTCTTAGGGTCTGCGTCGTCAATAAACTTGAATATTTTTTTTTTTGTATAGTCTAAGAATGGTGTAACTTCCCATCTATTTAGAGCACACCCAGGCATGAACTCTAGTGGGTGCGTGCTACAAGTCGTGGTTTCTCAGCATGCCACTTCCTTCCACTCTTGAGGGTCTTTGTTAGTTAGTACTGACTTTGACACATATTTTGATGCATTTTCACGCCTGCTCTTTGGGTCAGTAATTTATCTTTTCTCTGTTCATTTGTGTTTTGTTTCCCAGGTTATCAGATAATTTGCTTCTAGGCTGAATGAAAATTTGTTGGGTAGTCTTTTCCCACTAGTGGTGTTCCTTCCCCGCAGGACATTTGAAGTTCCGTATTCTCAGCTATTAGTTTCAGATCTTTGAGGAGTTTTCACTTGGGTATTACATGGCAATGATCTAACTTATGATCATCAAGATAGGTTACATATTTTTTCATCCGAAAAAACGTAACAGGTCCATTATGTACCCACCTTGAAAGACTTCTTGTAAATTGATCTGGGGGGTGGTGGAATTTTTTTAAAAAAATCGCAGGATTATGTCCAATTGAGAGAAGAGATTTGTGATTATAGCAGCAACAATTTATTCCTTTTGATAGGCCTATTGAAGGGTCCCGTTATATTCAGTGTGACTTATCGCCAAGGCATGATGGGTTCATGGGCTTTATATTGTGTGTTTGTCAATCTTCCATAGGTATTCATAAATGCTCAACTATAACAGGATCTGACATACTTCTGCACGTCTTTGGTTATTCCTTCCTAGGAGCAATGCATTATTTTTTCCTGGAAGTCCTTCTAAATGCTCGAAGGAGTATTACAGTATCCCCTTCCTTGTGTCTTGTGGGGGCTAGATCTTTCAAGTCTCTTTATGGTATCTCGGTAAAGCAATGCTCCATTTTGTTTGGTGATTAGATTAACATAGATATCTTCTTGAATTTATTGTTGACTGGTGGGAATATTTTTAATATCTCCTTGGTGTCTAAGCTGCTTCTGGACATGGGAGTTCATGAGTTGGGCATGAATTCTATTTTTGGATTAGGACTGGGATGATGGAAGATTTAGAAGGCTGAGTGATTCTGAGAATTGGGTAAGTGGTTCTGAGGAGTCATTACTTACAATTAGCTTGTATTAATTCACCTCAGTAGATTCTCATCCTGGTGCACCTTCTACACCTGACTGTCACAGCCTAGTCTAAAAGATAACATCCTATAGCTAACAGTCGGGTACAAATAATTATTAAACAACTAGCTACTTTTTTATTAGGACATATTCTAAGCAGCATGACCCGAGTAAACGCTGAGCCTGTAAATTTTCAATGTTTCATAGACTTCCCAGATATAATTTACCACATATCCTATATATGCTCACTACATGCAGTGTAAACAGAATTTTTTATTAGATAGGAATGCTTTATGAGCCAATAGAGTAAACAGAAAGACAAAACTCTGACCTAGGTTTTATATAGTAAATTTAATAAATCTTTAAAATCAAAAATAATTCCATATTGAAAAGTAAAATATTTACCAAGTAGGTTTATGTACATAAATTAAAAACTAAGTTCAAATAAAAATTACCTCAGCTCCAATCTGATTGGGAAAAACTGGCAGGGCGTTGTTTTATAACTAATTGTCCTGAGACATGAACCAAATCATAATAATGTAAAAATTTTTCTCACAATAACTTTCTAAACCAAATAAATCAAAGGCATGGGGCCGTTAAGTAAATGTACGTTAATAGTGTAGGGGCAGGTAGGCCTATATCCCATCGACTGGAAATGAGAATATTGGAGGGTGTTACTAACCTAGAGGTATTTAAATAATGTATTACGTGGAGTATGTGACGTATGACAGTGACGTCACAAGAGAAGGACGTCTACTAATTGAATAAATCAGGTTTGAATGAATTATTATATTTTGTGACGTCATAAGAGTGTGATGTTATGATTAACGGTAAGTGTAGTATATAGAGCCAGTAGAATACCTTGAGTGGACACACTACGTCCATGACAAACGGTACACCTGTGTCCATGGTGTTTTGAAGGTGGTACACATCTAACCATGACGTTTGGTGGGTGGTAGACTTGTGACCACGAACTTTGGGGTGTGATACACTTGTGACCGTGGCGTTCAGGTGGTGATTCCATGAGAGGTGAAATGATAAGGCAAAGAGGGGAGGGGTAAAGGGCAATTGAGGCGTGTAAATAACGTTAAGTGGCGTTGAATGGGACGTACGGCAAATTGTATTGTGACCATGCCATCTGAGCGGTGGCCATCGTTTGTTTACATTTTATCCAAGGCTAATGACGTTATTGTTATTAAATAATGGTTTTATAAATTTTAAGACATTTATGAACGTCCTAGAGAGCTCACCATTTATTTAAGACACATAATAAAAAAATAGTAAAAAAAAACATAATGTGGTTCAAACATCGTATCTACATAGTGACGATTCTTTTTTCTGGTTTGATGGCTAAATTTAGATATTTTTATGACTATACTGACTGTATTTTTGACAAAACGAATATGTTTCTATTGTTTTAAATGTTCTTGATGACCTACGGGGTTCTTTCGATGTACTTTTGTATATTTAACACACAAAAAAAGTTTTATAGTGACATACTCAAGTATATGCCCTGCAGAGCTAAATCTAGGTACGGGACTTATGACAAATGGTATGTGTGATCATGGTGTATATGTAGGTGGCAACGTTTGCTTACATTTTTTGATAAATGAGTTATGACTACCTAGTGGGGCGTATGGTTCCAGTTTAACCTTTGACCTTTGACCCCGACGTTGATTGATCAGATTTTGTCACATTCCCACGCCCCCTCGCTCTCTGATTGGCTGTTGGCTTTCCCCTCTCCTGACCCCCTCCCATCCTCCCCTTTCCAGTGTTCCAAACATGTTGTTCAATTTTTTTGTGTTTGATCAATGGTTTTTTATATTGGTTTATTATGTGTGATCATTGTTTTTTTATGCCTGGGTAGGATTGGGATGGGCGTTAGAGTTAATTTTTTATTTATTGGCATGTGGTCCATAGCGTCGGGTGCAGGAACATGCAGCACGAAAATCTCCCGACGGCAGCGTAGCGTAGAATGAAACCAGCTGGCAGCTGTTTGCCGGCCTTTCACTTCCCAGAACACAAGGCACGAACCTTTCCCAACGACCGCTTAGTTAAGAGTGTGAGAAATCGTTCCCGGCCGCGAGACCCCCTTTCACTTCCCCTCAATC
>CABFWB010009115.1:0-14460 GCA_902151455.1 Timema bartmani
GTCCCGTCGTATCGCGTCAACAAGGGCAGGTTTTGGTGAGTGTACCCATTTCCTTCACGTATGGTTGTGACTATGTTACACTTATAGTGGTGTTTAGTTAGGAAAAAGACATTCCAGAAGGAAATTTATACTTCCGTTCTAAATGACCGTTTATCCTACCAAAATATTATATATATATGATAGTATTTTGGTATGAAATAAAACCTTTAAGATTGGGATTATTACTAAAATCAAGGTTTAGTAGATACCGTACTTCCTACAATCCAATAACCTAAATTATCATTTGAACGTAAGACTTCTACACAAATTATGTCATTCAAACAAATGTAATACAGTTTTTTGCTAACTGGTTTCATTATAGTTATCAAAATTTCAACATAATATGGTTTTTGAAAGATATATACAAGATATGAGCCAACTTTTAAAAAAATGGTAATATAATTATACTTTCTACAAGCATATAACCTAAATGATAGTTTGAATTTATGGCAACTACACAAAGTTTGTCATTCAAACAAATGTAATCAAGTTTTAAGATATACCTTATTTATTATATTTATCGAACTTTAAATATAATATGGTTTCTGAAACCAATGTACAAGCTAATAACCAATTTTAAATATTTAAATATAAGTGTAGTTTTTCCAGACTGTAAACAACATTGATGATAACTACATATTTAAATATTTTAAAGATGTTATTCGTATTTGTACAGTATTACCTGTAAAACTGAATTGTCTATCATTTAATGTAAATGTTTCTTCAGGAAAGTGTGGTATAATATTTCACTATTTTCAAACAATAACACTTTTATTCGTCAGAGACATGTTTTCGCATAAGAACATTGAAAAAACTTGTTAAATCTACCCCCTCGCTCCACCCAGAGTGTAGCAGACAATAAACTTCAGCGTCACGCTTTGGTCCTTGGCAATGTGACTGTGTGTGAATATTCATCCATTTATATTATAGAAATCAATGCCAAAAACTCTAATTTAATTTGTTTCTTTTGACTCAATCTTATGCTTTTTTAAACCTCCATATATTTGATGTACCGCCATGTTGTATTTTCCATTTTTTATAATATTTGCCATACTGTATAAATATGATCCATTGTTGATTTATTTCGTTCAAATCCACACTGATAATCCCTAATTATTTCTTCTGCATTTGGTGTCAATCTCATTCAAATTTAGTTAGATAACATTTTGTAGTATGAGAATATACATAGTAATTCTGTGGCATAGATCTGTGGTCCAAAATCATTAAGCTTCCTGTTGTCATAGCTACATAAACAAAATTCTAATGTAAATGGATGAGTCATCTTGATATTTGCTCCCTGGCGGTAAATTGTATCATTACTAAATTCAATATGGCGCATACAAGGGACAGCGATACGTCGTTGTGGCTACATAATAAACTTGGAACTTCAAATGATTCATGGACAGGAGGTTCAATTTGTTCTCAACTTAATTCAGAAGTTTTAAGAAATATTAAAGACTGTTTTCCTGAACTCCAGACTCAAGTGAAACTGAAACTTTTACTGTCATTCTTTCACATCCCGCGGAGGAACGTCGAAGAGGTTTGTTTATTTATAGTTGTACCTAATAGTTTTATTTGACGTTTAGACTTTACTCACACGAATATTTGGTAAGATTTGTAAACTTTTTATTAAGCCTATATCACGTGAAAGATTTAAATATTCCCCGACTTTTTATTCTCTTCTTACTCAATCTATGACTAATTTTTATGGAATAGGTATGTTTTTAGTGTTAATGTTATGGAGATTTGTGATTTAAATAAATTTAAGGAACCGAGTCATAGAATCGATTAAAAAAATTTTTCATGACATCCATAACGACTAAATTCTATAAATAAAGTGCAACCTTATAAAACCAAAATAATATTGATGACAGAGAAACAATGATGGGAAGTGAAGTATAACCTCTGAAAAAAAATGATAATGACATGGAAATAAAACCATTATTTAGATTTATTATGATATCATACTAACCGAGCTCAACTTAACCTTTCATTATTATGACTATCTCTACCGAACTTTACCTAACCTTTCACGTGTTAATAAATTAACTAATTAAATTAAACTCTAAATCATATAAAATAAAGGATTTGATTTAATAAATAAACATTGTTGGTCATCATGATTCAGTTACTACGTCATAATGCCGGGATCACAATCAACTTAACGTTACCCCCCTCTGTGGCTTAGTTAGTTAATGCGCTAGTCGTGTTGAGCTCGACTGCCGAGGACGGGGAGATTGAGGTTCAAATCTTGGTTGGGTGAACTGGGGGTGGCTTTTCCTCAAAGTTTTTCCACTCTCCCACCGTGTAAATGCGGGTTCACTTCCCCTATATTCAACCTTCCCAATTCCTAACCCATTAGCATAGTTAGTACTTAAGCGTATAACCCGAATGGGTAGTAAGACATGGTGCTAAATAAATAAAAAAACTTAACGTTCACTTAAGGTTAACTTAACGTAACTTAACATAAATGTTTTTATGTTTTGAAATGGAAGCGATCACGATGCAGTTAACTTATTGTTCACTTGCAGTTAACTTAACGTTCAGTTCGAATTAACTTAACGTAATAGATGTCCTGGGAGGTCTTTCACGTAAAGTGAACGTTACATGAAGGCTATCACGTGATATATCCAGCCAATCATTATGCGAGTGATGTCTACAGGGCTATTTAGTAATTAATTTGTTAGTTTTATGATCAAGGTTTGCTCTTTAGCTTAAGTTCTAGTGATCAGGCATTGAAACAAAATAATTAAACTAAAATAAGAAAGCTAAATTTATCAAAAAAGTTAAGTAATAGATATTTATTATTTCGATTGAAAACTGTAAACATTCACAGCTCAACTCTTTACAAATAGTTGGCTACAAACCACAGATCAAAACACATATGTACTCTAGAATGAAGATGTTTGGCTCGAG
The DNA here is from genome assembly GCA_902151455.1 of Timema bartmani. NCBI lineage: Eukaryota > Metazoa > Arthropoda > Insecta > Phasmatodea > Timematidae > Timema > Timema bartmani. Next base: position 2,956 of record CABFWB010009115.1, read on the forward strand.
TTGTTACGTTAAGTTACGTGTATCGTGATCACATATCTCTTTTTTTTAAGTTAAATTAACCTTAAGTGAACATTACGTTAAGTTGGTCATGATCTCGGCATGACACTAATAATCGTGGGAAGACATTATAGTGTGCAGGATGACAGAAACATGAGTGGAAAGTGTGCATGATGACAGAATCATGAGTGGAAAGTGTGCAGTATGACAGAAACATGAGTGGAAAGTGTGCAGGATGACAGAATCATGAGTGGAAAGTGTGCAGTATGACAGAAACATGAGTGGAAAGTGTGCAGGATCACAGAATCATGAGTGGAAAGTGTGCAGGATGACAGAAACATGAGGGGAAAGTGTGCAGGATGACAGAATCATGAGTGGAAAGTGTGCATGATGACAGAAACATGAGTGGAAAGTGCGCAGGATCACAGAATCATGAGTGGAAAGTGCGCAGGATGACAGAAACATGAGTGGAAAGTGTGCAGGATGACAGAAACATGAGTGGAAAGTGTGCAGGATCACAGAATCATGAGTGGGAAGTGCGCAGGATCACAGAATCATGAGTGGAAAGTGCGCAGGATCACAGAATCATGAGTGGAAAGTAACACTTCAGCTTCAATATCCACATTTTATGTAAATATGCAGTATTTATCATAAATGCAAAAAAAAAAGTTAAACTCTTTGTGTCACACGATTCTACAGACTCTTGTAAGTGCATTTAAGTCAATAAAATAACACTACTATGCGCTATATTAGTGTAAATAGCCAAATTCGAGACAATTCGTGCGCCCAAGACTCTAATTAACTTACAGTAGGGCCTAGGTATTTGATGGGTGAAATGCAAGTCTGGTCTATGAATATTAGTTTTTAGTCACCCCGAGTCGGCAGATTACAGATTTCTTCAGTCCAACCGAGTCAAGTATATTATTTCCACATGCTTTCCAAGGCTAATATCATGGACACTGAATACCTCATTTTTCTAGTTCAAGAGAATCCTTCGATTTATAATTCGTTCCATCCCAAACATCGGGATAGAAATAGTTTCCGCTATTTGGAAACAAATGTGAAAAACTACCAAAGGTGCATCGTTTGACATTAAGTGGGTAAAGCCACACTAAGTGACGTCTTTTTAGGCATCTACGTCGGTGCCTCCATACATTTGTATTTATAGAAACCGCTAGGAATGCAATAATCTTGCACGAGCTCTTTGATCAAACTAGTGGACTCGATGACTCGACTCAGCAGTGTGAAAGGCCCTGACTCTAGAGTCAGATTGGACTCGACTCCATGAGACTCGACTTGGGACTCGTTGGTGTGTAACCAGCTAACTGTCATAAGGAAGTTTTAAATATCTTGGCCCATCTAGTCCACAGGATAGGCCTGTTGCTCAAACTGGTAGTATGGCCTACACTTCATATATGGTAGCTTCTATAAAGATTATTTCCTTTGTTACAATGCACTACTTTATATTCTATGTACGTCTATTTCACTACCATTATTATTATCCATCCATAATATAGGCTATAATATTTTTTATTTCCAAAATATCAATATTTTTAGATGGTGCCCAAAAACCGGTACATACATGAAACTTTTGTTTTACTATATGTCATAAAATATATAATTTTACACTGTCAATAAACTCAAAGACAGAAAGTTTATACCAAAATTATCAAAAATATTTGCTCTAGGCTAGTAAATAATTGCATTAAAACTCACCTGAGTGACGATTAATCTTTTAACAACGTCCAAAAACAAATATTGAAAAATCTTTAAAATTTTACATTCTAGAAGCTTTGTCTAAACATTTTAGAGTCGATTAACAGAGCATCTTGAAATCTGACAACATCAGAACTAGAATAACACTTCATTCTCTCTCGTAACAGACAAATTTCTTGTGAGTGTTTAGCTGAAAATATCTTTATTATCTAATCGAAAGAGCTCTTGCACATCCATTAACGATTCAACATCAAGCAAACTCGCTCGAGTCTCCTTAGAACTAAACTTAAAGACTTGGTACAGATCAAAACGTACACACCCACCGGAAGCCAAATATTAAAATAAAGTAATATTGTATGTCTATTTTAATGCAAATTAATGTATACATATTTTATCAGGGAGGTTACACACTTAAATACAACCTAACTTAACTTAACCTCATCTGCTTCGGTGGCCGTGTTGTCTAATGTATTACTCTCATGTTGGACTAGACTGCAAAAGACAGGAAGATCAGGGTTCGATCCCACTCGGGTGCACTGAGGGTGGCTTTTCTTAGATGGTTTTCTACTCTGCCTCCACTCATATGGGTGCACTTCCTCTAAATTAAACCTTCCTAATCCTTAACATATTAGTGTAATTAGTACATAGGTGTACAACCGAACGGGTAGTAATACGTGGTGCTAAAATAAATTCTCAAAATAAGTTTATATGATTTCATATTCTGAAAATTGAAAAATGACACCTGGACACGGGAATCGAACCCGGGACCTTTGGCTTAGTACACCAATGCTCTAACCACTGAGCTATTCAGGATTCGTCCCATGCCCAGAGTCATTCTTCACTCATATTTTAAGGCAGAGCCTATGATGGACTTAGTGGAAATCGTCAGCTACAAATATGTGATTATATTAATATCACACGGGAATCGAACCCAATCCAGGTGTCATTTTTCAATTTTCAGAATATGATATCTAACTGCAGTAATTACCATTAATATAGCTCTGGCTATTTACTCTTTAATATTTATATGATTTGATTTTTGTAATATAAGATAATAGATGACATATCATATTATGGGTCAAACCATGTGTTTATGTAGTATGTTTACATCTGGACTTAGATTTTGGTGAGTTATCTGAATGTTATAAAATTAAAATAATTTCATATAAATAGCCTCTAATAGTATCATTTGATTCATCATAGTTTCATTTGTGACAGACATGACTTCAGACAGTTTATTTGCATGCAATTCCATATAAATCTATGTATTCAATCAAAAATATACACATATTCAATTTAACACTCAGCAATACAGTGAGATTTCAAAAGTTCAAATTTTTAAAATCGCACATTTTTTTACATATAAAATAAAAGGTGCCTGTGACAGCAATGTCCAAACAATTAATATTGGCTCTGATTTTAGTTAAAGCAGAGCTTTGGTGATTTTTTGCCTAAACAACAATAGAGTTATCTGCTTCGATACCAAAGATTAACAAAATCAAAATGTGTTTTTTTATAGGAATTTATAAACAACTAGCGGACCCGACAGACGTTGTCCTGCCCGAACGTTGGCATTTCGTTTGGGTGGCATAACTGATTTCGATGGTAAAACAAATACTATGTGATCATCACTATTACAAATTCACAATGAACTCCAATTAGTGAGTAACACAAATATTACAAATTCAGTGTTTGTCAAGACAACATACAAAATAAAACATCTTTTCATTTTTGGCATTTCGCCCACAACTCCACAAATATCAGCTGTATTGAAAAACAAACATAACTATGAATTATTTTCAGAAGTTCAATTATTCATGAACTTTTCAGAAGGTTTTAACGGTCAATTATTGATGAACTTATGATTTTTTTTAACGGTCAATTATTAATATTATATTCATTATTATAAATATTGGGGGGTGTTGGTGGGGGGTNGTCAATTATTGATGAACTTATGATTTTTTTTAACGGTCAATTATTAATATTATATTCATTATTATAAATATTGGGGGGTGTTGGTGGGGGGTGAAATGTTGAGGTTACATGTTCTGATATGCAAAAAATCTAAAAAAAAAATCCCTAAAAAACAAAAAAATTCTTAGAACCCGATTGCAACGCCACCTACCGGGTCCAATTGTGAATCCAAACCATCCACGGACCCACTCAAACATACACAAAATATTTCATCAAAATCGGTCCAGACGTTTAGGAGGAGTTCAGTGACATACAAACGTACAGAAGAATTATATATATTAAGATGTGACAGACATGACACCTCTGGACTATATGATAATATATTAATTTTCACTTAGTCAAATATATCTACAACTCATTATAGGGTTGTTGAGAAGACGATTTACATAAAAAAATACATACATATTTACATTATAAAGTACTTCTGATAAACTTTGCTTACGGCCAGAAAAAAATCTACACTTTAGAAATAACCATCATTTTTCTGTATAATTGAGAACTCCTTTAGACTCTTCATTAGTATGCAGATAAATTGCCTTAAAATAATATTCAAAACAATATATATATATATATATTTATTAACTTCAAAACTTACTTATCAAAATACTATAAGGGTTTTGGTATCAGTCTATACTCCAAAATTACCTTCAGGTTGACGTAAGTATGAAAATGACCTTCGCTGTTTACTAGTGCGTATAAAATAACGCAGTGTTAAATTTGTAATGCTTTGCTATGTTACAGTACATATAAAAAAAGGTGTCTAATGTGTTGGCCTATCAATTTTTGTGTACCATTTCCCGATATTTTATAACTAAACTTAACTTAACGATTTAATATGGTAAATCTATAGGTTGTATAGGTAAATGTAAAAAATATTTTGACAAGACTTGAGTAAGAAACAGAATATTGGTTAGCCATGTTGCCAATCTAACATACGGCACACTTATAATTAGGCCCATATCCCCAAAAATTATTGTTTTTACAAAAACGCAATAATCGTCTACACAACCATATTTTACTTCTTTTTTTTCTGTAGTAGGCCCAACTTTTGAAAATAATACAATTTTATATTTTTATCTTTTTTGAAGAAATCTTGAACATCTCCAAATAAAAGAGAGGACAATAGACCTTGGGTTTACAAGAGCGTGATACATATTCGTTTTCTGTAGTGAAAAAGGGGACTAACAAATTTAGCGAGTTAGAACAAAATATTATAAATAAAATATCAGAGAACTTTATTAAGGTATTAACAGCTATAGGAAAATTTACCAGGCTAGGGCCAATTTAGTGAAAGACGATAGAGCTGGCCGTTAATCTCAGTTTTCTAAACTGGAGCTGTTACTTCTTTATTCACGTGCTCCTCATTTGTCCTCGCAAGGCTGAGTCTGAAGCCGTTCCGTCGGACTATACCACTATAGTGGCATTTGCACGGGGGTAGAACAAAAAGCCGTCTAGGAAAAACGCACAACCAGGATTTGAACACTGATCTCTTCGTCATCACTAGTCCATTCTATATTGGGACTGACACCTTAAGCCGGGTTTCCACATGCAATGATTATTGGCGCCAGTTAAGTGGCACATGGAAACATGTAAATTCAACTGGTGCCAATAATCATAGTGCCAGTAAAGTAAGAAGCAGTTGAACTTTTTGGCGCCAGTACCCTGTTTGTTTGTAAACAGTGTTTAAATTGCTAATTTTTTTTCTACAAATGATGGCGACACTAGAAAATAAATGATCAACAAAATATATAATAATGTTCCTCGAAGCATATGAACAGTATCCATGCTTGTGTAACCACAAAATTTCTTCATTTATAAATACAGAAATAAAAGAGATGAGGCAAAGAGAAAAATAGTCGAGGCTATGTCCGATGCACTCATAGAATTTAGTCGAAGCGCTGCAAAGGCCAAAATACGTAGTACTTGAAATTCATTTACGAACCCATAATCTATGCTCTCGCTTCTTTATTTTTAATTTTTTCTGGAGTTCTAAAGACACAATTTGCACTACGACATCAATACTTGCATTAACTACGGCAGTTGACTCTATGTTGAATACTGCGCCAATATAAAAATGGTTGATGAATGTGGAAACACAAACTGGCGCCATTAATATTGGTGCCATTAAACTGGCATGCTACTGGTGCCAATAATCATTGCATGTAGGAACCCCGCTTTAGAGTAGACCACCGGTTAACAAGATAGCCTTATGGCCATCCTGTACAATTTTATTGCAATATTAATTTTGTTATCATTATAAAGTTTGTATTCTTGTTGTGGGAATTAAATAAAAACATTATTTGTACACTTTAATATGACAAATAAAGGTGTAAAAATCTGACTCTCTTGGTGTCCCAACACCAGTCCAAGTGCACCTTTTCAGAATTAAATACCGGCTATGTGTTGAATACTAGTGTTCATAAATAAAAATAAAATCTGAATCCAAATGATCATATCTTTAAGAGATCTTCATTTGGATCATAAGGTGGGTCGCACTCCCCTCCCTCATCAAATTAGAGATTAGAATTTAAATTTTCTGTAAACAAAAGTAGATTCTGCCTTATTATCTTGAGCTTGCTTGACCATTGGCGACTCCTTTTTGAGTGCGTAAGTGCACTTATATTTATTTAGATTGAATTGGTTAAAGTTGGCTATGCTCTTGCGCTTATCATTCTCTTTGCTATAGCACTTGTGAGCTTGACTGCTAGCGCTGCCCTTCTGCCTCTACTAAGTTGTACGTGCGTGCAACCATCTGAGCATGCGCAGTGAAACAATGAGAGGTTGTTGACCTAGCTAGCAAGGTTTAAAACATCCCTTTAGCATGTGGCTTGGTGCACAACTCGATAGTGAACTTAGATATTTGTTTTGGAATAATGAGTTTAACTAAAGTGTTGCTATACAGTTTTAATAATTTTTAAATTGCAATTATTCTTTTTTACTTCTCCCAAAATTGATAATTTATAAACATGAGTTTATATAAATAACTGTTTTTGATTTCATAATCATTGTTAACGTAATTTTCTTTATATCAATATGACTTTTGTGCAAAACATTTTGCAAAAACAAATTAGTTTGTGTACTCAAGAAGAAAAGTTAGAAACTAAAACAACTTGGCAGACCTACACCAAATATTATTCTAGAAAAACCGACCAAAACTAAAGATCCTGAATTTACTATAAAGTTCAAAGTTTCAAAAAAAAAGCATGGTTGGCAGGCAATGTGGTTGTAATGTGAAAAATACATTGTTCTGCTTTCCATGTCTACTCTTTGGTGGGGACTTATCTTGGACCAATTTAAATCATTTAAGTGAGCGAATAAGAAGTATGAAAACTCATTAAACATGAACAGTTTTTTTAGATTTGGCTGTACAGTTATCCCTTTATTAATTTTACACTTGCTTTATTTTAAAGTAGTTAATTATTGTACCTTAACTATAGCAAAGTATATTATAATATGTAATAATGTAAAATGTTTGCCTAAGTAAAATTATATGTCAATAAGATTAAATAGGTAGGGCCTATATAAAAGTGTCTACATCATCGTTCAGAATATTTTGATTTGCGCAACACCCATTCTTTTGGTCACGAGCCGCCACTGTGCTTGACATTATTTATGTACGTACTTGTAGCAGAGGAGAGTGGGAGTCTTAAAGCAGCCTTCCCGAGAAATGTCAACTGACTGTAAATTTAATTAAAACTAAAATGCTCATCTTCAAGATTTTAAATAAAATATAAACAAATTCTGGTGTGGCCTGTAAGGTCACACACAAGTCACACAACATGAACTTGTTCATTTAATACTGCAAGCAAACTCTTTTTAGACATCATTATAAAATTTGATATCCTGCCACTCGCCATCTATATTAATAGAACGAAGAGTTTGTCTCGCTATCTGTATGTATGTCTGTCATGAGCATTGCAAGATATCTCGCACATAAAGGTCTGAAGTTTTAAAATTAGTAGCTCCCATGCACAAACATATACACCTCAAGGCTGGAGTTTTAAAATTTGGATTGAAGTTTTCTAAATGAATTTAAAACCGGGTTGGAAGAAATAAACTGAATGAGTTTTTTTTTCTTTCTGTTTGAAGCAAAGATAAACATTGCCAGGGCAACATAGGGTACTTCTGCTAGTTTTCTAATAAAGAAATAGAGAGGTGTATGTGTGTGCGTGTGTCACATAAAAATGATAAGAGAACTAAGGTTGGTGAACTCACTAACACCTTTACATTCAATGTATTGATCATCTCAAAATCACCACTATGCAACGTAGTGGCAAAATACATTTGAACTGTGATTACACAGAAATAATGCTAATTTCTTAGAATAAAATACAATTTTCTACAATTATTTGTTTTAAAAATACAATGTTGATTTTGAAATATAGATACAGAGTCAATAAACTATTCACAATAAATATGTAATGACATTGCCTGCTCGGTGAATTTGAAGATATTTTGTGATGCTTGTTGAATCTTAACTTGACACACCTAAGCACTCTAAGTACTACAACACTTAGACACCACTGTACATAATATAAAGAGAGGGAAGGAAATTTACAGTTCACTCTCAAGGCTCATTGTTTATCTGCTGATTACACTTCCCCTCTTCCACTGATTGGTATAAACACTCACTCTACTCTGAGCCTAAATGGAATTGATTTAAATTTTACAATAAACTGTTTCTTGTTTCCTGTTCTAGATAGTAATATTTTTACTTTCAAACCTTTTCCTGCTAAACCGTAACATTATCTTTGATTTTTTTTTCTATCAATAAATTAGCATATTAACTTATGATGCTTCCTAGGGTTCTTGACTAAACTGGAGTAAAATATCAATAACTGGCCTTTGCTTGGCCCCTGATGTAATGGCCTTGGCCACTTGGGGCGGCCCTACCTGTTTGCGGGAAGGAGGGTAGCTGGTCCTCGCTGCTGACAAAGAGCGTAATATTTCTTATCTTAGCCCAAGCCATCAACAAAGATGTGCCACTATTGGGTCCCCTTCCCTTTCTTGTGAGCTGCACCCACCTTCCTCTCCAGCAGTCACCTTACATATTTACAACCTTTCACTAATTATTAATAGACATATGCATATATAAGCCTATTCATAGTAATAATACATATATAATACATTGCGATGAATTTTTCAATATGCTTCCATGGATATTTTTAATCTACATACTGACAGGTAGATTCCTCCTGGTCATTTTCTCAAATAAACAATATATTCTGTGGAGAATTAAAACAAATTATGTGTACAAAAAATACTTCACTATCAAATAAATAATTTTGTGTCAATATAAAACAATGTAAGATGTGAAATATTAATTTGACATGCCGCTACATCACAGATAGTTCAAGGCACACAAGAGTTTGTCAAATGACTCTAAACTATTGTGTCGTGATTCCAGTGGCAGGTTGAACTTGAAGAGATTCTAGAGGTCGCTCAGTTAGACAGTGAGCAGTGGGTGTCCATGTTAGCTGAGGGAATGAAGACTCTTCCGGCAACCGGATCGCTTAACACAGAAATTGGAGATGTCGACGAGAACCGGCGGATTTTTTCGGATCTTGTTAATGATCTTAGGAAGCTAGGTAAGAAGTATTTTTAATCATCTTTTACATATTTTATTTAATAAACACTAATATGATAGTCTTGTCTGTGTCCTTTCAATATAACATTTGAGCCAATGTAATTTTAATTGATTACCTGTAATTTTGACTAAACTAGCTTGTACTTACCTCACAATATAGTTGATTTACATCTTTAATCTTCATTAGAGTACTAAGATTTTCAAACTGCTTAAAAATTATGGAAGCTTTCCATTTTCTTCCTTTTGTGTTTTTTTTGTTTCCTTTTTTAGAATGTTGTGTTGCATGTTTCACACTCCTCCCTGATGAGTTCCGATAGAATGAAACCTAGGTCGGGGGATTGGGCGGTGATGATTGATTTTCTTTAAGAGGCAGCCATTACCTCTTTATCCATTGGCAACGATGTAAAGTGTGAACTGTGTTCTTCTTTTTATTGTAAAAGCCATATGGGTTAGTTCCTTTTATATGTTTCTATCCACCTTTCCTGTACCTTCTTTCAAATATAATACAATTACCTCATAAAGCAAAACGACGTTTTTCTTATAGAGAAAAATAATATATCATTAATAGTTAATAACAAGCAAAGTTAAAATTAAATGAATTCCATTAATATTATTGATATAATGAGCATTATTAGTGAAGGAAATTTATCAACAACGATCTCTAAAGTTGGTTGACAATTTGTACTATAAAATCAACTGTTTATTTTATAACTCTCTTTAACAACTTTGAAAATGTTCTAACTGTATTTTTGTTTTGATATATTTAAAGATATAAATAATAACACTGACACTTCTTGTTATTTATAAGGATGTGTTATTATTTTAATTCATTTTATTCCACCATTATATTCTTGTTAAAGTTTTGACCCCCTTGTTAATAAATATCCTGTCTGGAGCCATGTGTAGTGATCTCTGCTTGTGTTGCCAGTGAGAAAGCAGACGGAACTGAGTATGCTGCCCTTGGAGTGTCATTATCTCAACAAGTCTGCACTTGTCAATGTGGTGGGACAGCAGGTGGGTCCAAATTAAAACTGCCAAGGAAATCAACTATTTGGCTGTATGGTCAATTTTGAAAATTTGTCTTTGTTGGACACATATTCTTACATATTCCAATAATTAAAAACAATTTAAAAAAAATTTCATACTTGTTTATTCGGTACGGACATTTTTCCAATATGGCTGACACTGAATTTGAGGAATTTTAACGTTCACAGGAACTTAAATATCTTGGGAGTTAAAAGATCTAGAGGTTTCGCACGAAAATCATTTTACCTCTCTTAAAGTGAACTGCATTTCGGGTGATTATAGGTTTTGTCCAACTGTAGCCCATGTGGCTAGAACTTAATCTGAAGTTCAGAATTGTTCATTTAAAAGTTATAAAGGGTTCGATCTAAATTTTCAAAATTTTCACAATTTTTTACTCTTAACACGAAGTCTTAATCTGAGAAATCTCAAAGCTTAAAACCTTCACCCTATTATTTTATTAAGTCCTAAACATGGTCGCTTTCTCAATTTTACAAATATTCAGGCTTACTATTTTAGTTGGGGGAATTGGAAAAAAAAAATCTTAAACTTCAGGTAATAAAGAAGTGTTTGATAGTTGTACATTGACTACATGCAAAAAAAAAAGTATAAATTTCACAAGTAAGCAGCAATTAACATTTATGTCTTTTGGGACTTATTAATCACTCGACAGAAATAAAATCTGACGAGTCTAACCATTTCAACTATACCACAAGCAACTATCATACAATACTAATTTTTCCCCTGCAAGTTTAAGATCTTTTCCGGGTCCCGAACTTGAGATATTAAGACCTAAATATTTGTCAATTTGAGTGAGTGGCCATGTTTAGGCTTTAATAAAACCAGAGAAGGAAGGTTCTAAACATGTAGTTTTCACAGAGTAAAGTTTGATTCTAGAGTAGGGTCAAATCTAATATTTTTTCGAATCTAGATCTCCAATTTACCTTTGAATCCTGAATCTCAAATCCAAATCTGAATCTTGGAAAAATTATGAACCTAAGAGGAAATATAAATATAATATAATAATAGAAAATACAAATAGCCACTAAATGTTAACGTTTTTTCATATAATCCATTCATTAAAACATTCATACATTCAGTTAAGTGTTTAATTAGTGGTCTGGGGTCTTGTTGTTAATTTCATCCTATAGTTATAATTGGTTTTGAAAATGGCGGTTGGTGGGCTCAGGGGGTGGGCAAGCAGCCTT
>CABFWB010009118.1:0-14448 GCA_902151455.1 Timema bartmani
TTTAGTTAATCCAGGTTATCCCTAGTTTTAAGTGAACATACTACCCTGGCACCTCCCCTTCTTGTTTTCTCTATTTTATCTATTCCATTATATATAAATTTTTTTTGAAGGAGGATCATGGTTTTCCTTGTTTGTGTCTTGGATCATATTGCTGGGGACGTATTACGTACCCAGCATCATCTAATAATTGCTCAAACTGCGCACTCCTATTTTTTTATAAATTTTGAAGTTTTTTTTTTATTTTGGACCCCTCTAGTTCTAGAGTTTTGGGTAACAATTACAATACTTAAAAAAATTATTTTATAGCATTCATGACAAATTTATTAGTATTTTATATAATTGTTTGTAGATTCGGATCAATTTGCGCAATTTGTAAAGTACCACTTGGATGTGTCAGATTGTGATATATATTATCTGATGATGAAGAAGATGATCCAACATTTCAAGTTCAAAATTAGGAAAATGATGCCACCTCAGATTCTGAGAGTGAAACTACCCAAACAATTGCTTTTATGGAAGCTTCAGGTACAAGAAGAAATTCCTGGAAAAGAGGTAAGCCTGATGACTTCCAACCTTTTCCTCCAGCACCTGAATGGGACGAGGATGTAGAAGCTATTGAACTGCCTGCCTTTGATTATTTCCAAAATTATATACCAAGTGATATTATCTCTGATCTTACCATTTTCACAAATCGAAGGTATATTCTAAGTACAGGGAGAGTTCTTGGTCTAACTGATGATGAAATGAAAAAATGTATCACTATCATTATGTCCTATCTGAAATATCCAAGAATAAAAATGTAATGGATGACTAAAACTAGAGTGCCTGGCATTACTGAAAACATGACTATTTTGTCATTAGAAATAATTTGAAGTTATGTGATGACTTAGTTGTCACTAAAGAGGAAACGATGAATGATAAATTTTGTAAGATAAGACCATTGTTAAAATGCGTTTGCACTGCATGTTTATTAAACCCAAAATTCAGGTTTGTTGCAGTCGATGAACAAATGATCCCCTTTCGAGGGTGTCATTTTGCTGCTAGGCAATTTTTGAGGGGCAAGCCAAATCCCTGTGGCATAAAGTGCTTTGTTGTAGCATCAACTGATGGTCTTCCTCTTGATTTTTTTTCTATGAGGGTAAAGGTGATGAAATAACCCAAGAAGAAGCGAAAGACTTGAGTATAGGTGCAAAAGTGGTTATCAGGCCATCTGACCACTTAAAAGCAGGAAGTGTCATCTACATGGATAGATATTTTACATCAATTCCTTTGCTAGATGTTCTTCATTTCAAGCGCTCTTGCCAGGGTACAGGGACATTGCAACAATATAGAATACCTTCAAACACTAACTTGAAACGCGATAGCGACATGAAGAAATTTGTTCGTGGGTCTTCAGACCAAGTAATATGCAATGATGGCCAAGTAAGTATTGTCAAATGGTTTTACAATAAACCAGTCATTTTAGCATCTTCGGTAGACGGGGTTGAACCTTAGGATGGATGTCGACATTGGTCCAGACAAGACAAAGAGTATATTTTAGTTAAACGTCCAGCAATTGTGCAAAAATAGAATAATAACATGGGTGGCGTCGATTTACTGGACCGCATTATCAGCTACTACAGAATTTCAGCCAGAACTAAAAAATGGACTATAAGATTAATTATGCATTTGATCAATTTTGCTATTGCATCAAACTGTATAGATTATTGAAGGCATAAGAATGCATTTCGTGAACCTTTATATATATATATATTTATATATAAATTTATATATATTATGAACTTTTTGAGTTTTTGAATAAAAATGAAGGAACATTTGATTCATGTTGAACAACCGGTTGAGTTATCTGATTATGAGCCTTACAATGAAATACACCAAAAAAAAAAGATCAAAAGCAAAAGTACTCCATCCGTCAAACCACTTGCGTACGAAAAATGTTTTGCATTTGCCAGAAATTCCAACACCAGCTACGAAGAATTGGTGCAGATTACCAGGATGTAATTCAAATAAAGCTAGATTTATATGTTCAACCTGCAAAGTGTATCTATGTATGCAAGAAGACAGACAATGCTTTAAGCTCTATCATGAACTATGATTTGTTGATTTAAAACAATGTTATAGCAAAAACATTTACCTATTTTCATATAATCTATAATTTAAACTCATGAAAACTTTTTTAATATTTCATTATTAAGTTACTTTAGTTTTTTTGTTTAATTTACATATTTGTTCTATTACCTTATTTTAATCTATCTTTAGAATCAATTAATATGTATTTATTCATTAATGACTAGTATGCTAAAAATAGTACTTTTTTTTATCTGATACAAACCTAATGTATCCTGTAGGGGACATGCCTGTATGCCTAGTAAAAAAAAAAATTTATATATTTTTCTGAAGTCTTATGACTTATTGTGAGTCTAAATCAAACAAGAAAACAAATATTTAAAACAGAAAATTTATCTTAAGACTGAGGAGGCTATGTACTAATTACGCCAATGTGTTAGGGATGAGTAAGGTTGAATTTAGAGGAATTACACCTTCATTTTCGTGGAGTGAGAATGAAAAACCATTTAGGAAAATTGGCCTCATGATACCCGATCAGGATCAGACTCCAATTTCCCTGTCATCGGCAGTCTAGTCTATTGTGAGAGTAGTGCGTTAGACAGTGCGCCCACCGAAGGTGTTCCTTTACTAATACTACTACTATCACTACCACTAATTATTATTGTTGTTATTATTATTACTATCCATTTAATCAGTTGAAATTATTTTACAGAAATAATCATTAGAACATGTTTCTGGGAAAAATATAGCAAAAATTTTCCGCTTCATATATCTAATTACCTATGATTGCTTATTTTATATTCTAATGCAGCTATACTTATATGTCATACATGTGTATTATTCAGTGATGGCCTGTTATGTAACTTTTTCTTAGCACGACATCTTTCTACCTGTTCAGATTATACGCCTTTGTACTAATTAAACTAATTGGTTAGGAAATGGAAGGCTTGATTTAGAGGAAGTGTACCCGCATTTGCGTGAAGGTAGAGTGGAAGACCATTTAGGTAAAACCAGCCTGAGTGCACCCAACCGTGATCGAATCCCGATCTCCCCATCTTTGGCAGTCTAGTCCAATACGAGATTAGTGCGTTGAACCACGCTGCCACCGAAGCTGATGTTATGTAGCTCTTGTGATTGTTGGCCAGCATTATAATAAAGGAAATTAAAATGATCATTATTATTATTAATATTTTACTATCAGCACCACATTCAGGTTATATGCGTATGTAAACCCCACTAATTGCGCTAATGTGTTAAGAATGAGAAAGGTTGAATTTATCAGAAATGTTCCCAAATTTGCGTTGAGGGAGAGTTTAAAACCATTATTTAGAAACAAACCCCCTCAATACACCTGACTGAAACTTGAACCCTAATCTCCCCATCATCGGTGGTTCAGTCTATTGTGAGAGTTACACTCCAAAAGTATTTCTTACAATTGAAAAAGAGTTTGTAAATAAAATAAATCAAACATCCTTTTGGGGTACATGAGATCTCTCGTAGGCTTGACAAGAGTTAGTGACGAATTTATTTCTCTGTCTCATACTGTAGCCACCTCTAAAGAGTTTATCAACAGTTCCTTTGTGTGAATGTGTCAACTCGTGCAGCTTGTGTAAACACCATACAGAGAGAGAGAGAGAGGGACACACACACGGATGAACTTCCTCTAAACAACCTTCCTTAATTTGAACGTGAAGCTACTGGTAATTTCATGAAAACTATGGCGACACAAATGATAGGTGTGGGATATTCTTTACGACCCAAATTTGACATTCATTATTGGCATAGGTCTCAGAATTTGTACTGTTGATGGTGCTCCCAGCCGCATCCACAATATTTTAATATTCTCCAGAAAAGAATGAGGTCACAAATTACAGGAGTTGGATGTCTTTATGGTAAAACTAAGAAATAGGTCAAAGATTTAGAAATTTGTGCCATTAATTTAATGATAATGCTATGCGAAATAAGCAGCACCCAAGGTGTTTGAATATTTTTTATGAACACTATTACAGGCTTATGGCACAAATTATGGGAATGTAATTTACTTTTGGCACAAATTGAGCACTACATAGCGGCATAGGTTTAAGAATTGAACAGTACTCAAAGCTCTTACACGTTAAACAAAAACTGTGGCAGAACATAATTTGAGAATCGTGGCACAAACTCAACACATGACAGTGCTATGTATTTGCATTCACAATATATACATAGTGATCCATAATTTTTACCGATGCTAAAGAAATACATTTTTAAAAACATATATTTTATTATAATAGTAGTAAAAATAATGCTTAGTTGCAAATTATAACATCTAGGAATTCAGTTCCTCAAATTAGTCTTCATCTAGCCTTAAGTGTATATAACTATCAATTCTACAACTAATAAGTAAAATGGGGTGCTTTTTATAAATTGTTTATTAACAATTATTTAGTCATATTTTGAACAGCTATATTCAAGTTGCTAGATTTTTTTTTTCATAGACCCCAGTTGGATACCACTATGATGTCACAGGGTGTACAGGCGGGCAAAACTAGGGTCGCCTTGAAGTGAGGGCTGGCCGGTACTGAGTACAATGTGGTGTTAACACAACTTATTGTTTTAAGGTGTTTTCATGGAAACTATGATGGCAAAAATTATGAGAGTAAGATATTCTTGTTGCACAGATTCAGCACTAGATATTGGTATAGGTTTCAGAATTTGTGCCTTTAAGGGTGCTGCCAGCAGCACCAACTGTTTTTTGGTGTTTTCACTAAAACTACCATGGCACAAATTATGGGGATATGATATTCTTGTGGTACAAATTCAGCATTAAATATTGGCATAGGTTTAAGAATTTGTGTTGTTATGGGTACGCCAGCAGCACCCACTGTTTTTAGGTGTTTTCATGAAAACTATAGTGGCACAAATTATGGGGAAAGAATATTCTTGTGGAACAAATTCAGCACTAAATATTGGCATAGGTTTCAGAATTTGTGTTGTTATGGGTACGCCAGCAGCACCCACTGTTTTTAGGTGTTTTCATGAAAACTATAGTGGCACAAATTATGGGGAAAGAATATTCTTGTGGAACAAATTCAGCACTAAATATTGGCATAGGTTTCAGAATTTGTGTCGTTATGGGTACGCCAGCAGCACCCACTGTTTTTAGGTGTTTTCATGAAAACTATAGTGGCACAAATTATGGGGAAAGAATATTCTTGTGGAACAAATTCAGCACTAAATATTGGCATAGGTTCCAGAATTTTTGTCGTTATGGGTACTACTATGTGAAGTTGGAAGCACCCAAAGTTTTTTTTTTCACAAAAACTATGGCTGCACAAAATAATGAGACTATGACATTTTTGTGGCACAAATTCAGCACTAAATATTGGTATAGGTCTTATAATTTGTGCCGTTTGTGGTGCTGCCAACTTCACGGACCTGGACAAAACAGTGTCTTAGGCAATACACACCAGAGATATATCAGTGTTATAGCCATTACCTACCAGAGACCTAACAGTGTCTCAGGCTTTACCCATCAGAAACAGAGCAGTGTCTCAGTAACTACCCAACAGAGACATAGCAGTGTCTTAGGCTCTAATCATCAGAGACATGGCAGTGTCTCAGCCACTACCCCCCCAGAGATATAGCAGTGTCTCAGCCACTACCCCCCAGAGATATAGCAGTGTCATAGCTACTACCCACCAGAGATAGTAGTGGCATAGCCACTACTCACCAAATATATGCAATGCCTTATGCTCTACCAATTAGAGACATACGTAGAAGTGTCATAGCCACAACCTACCAAAGACATAAAAGTGACTCAGCCAATACCTACAAGAGAAATAGCAGTTGCTTCGGCCATACCCACCAGAGACAAAGCAGTGTCTCAGCCACTACTCACCAGATACATAGCAATGTCTCAGCCACTACCCACCAGACACATAGGAGTGTCTCAGCCACTACTCACAAGATAAATAGCAGGTATTTAGCCACTACCCACCAGATACCTATTCCTGTCCAAGCCACTACTCACCAGAGACATAGCAGTGTTTCAGCCACTCCTCACAAGAGACATAGCAGTGTTTCAGTCACTTGGTACCAGAGACATAGCAATGTCTCAGCTACTACTCACCACAGACAAAGCAGAGTCTTATGTTTACTCACCAGATACATAACATTTTCTTAGGCTCTACTCACCAGATATATAGCATTGTTTTAGGTTCTACCCACCAGATACATATAAGTGTCTCAACCACTAACTACAAGAGACAAAGCAGTGTCATTGCCACTAGCCACCATACCCATAACAGTGTCTTAGTCTCTACACACCAGAGGAGCAGGAAGAAATAGCAAAAGAGAATGAAACAAGGTACAGCCTTGGGTGTGGATGAAATGAATGTTGAAATGATAAGGGCTGCAGTTGATGTAGGTATACAATGGTTATACATGGTGTTGAGAGTGATTAAGAAAGAGAACAAGGTACCGGAAAACTAGAAAAAGGGAGTTATATACCTATTTTCAAGCAAGGAAAACGTTATAGGGGATAACACTGATATGCCAATGTACAAATATATATGAGAAGATAATGGAAAAGAGGATAAAAAATAAAGTGAAAGGGAGGTGGGGAATGGAATAGTAAGGATTTATTATTATCATTATCATTTTTATCATTATTATTATTATAATAATAATAAAGGAAATTCCACACATTCACATGTTGTGATTAATACAAGTCTTCTTGTCAGAGGTGAAGGAAGGGTTTGGCAATCAGATAAATCTGTGCTAGGACCAAGGATTGAGCCCCGGACTCCCAGCACAGAGGTCTGACACCTTACCCCTAGACCGCCAGGTCACCTACTAGTACGGATTTAGAGAACAGAGGTTTTCATCTATAACAACAGACCGCTGGTGAAAAGATGAATTTGAGAAATAGGAGTTGTAATGAAAGTGAAAACCATTTATGAGGATAGCAGTTGTTGTGTTAAGACAGAGAATGGGAGGACAGTGATTCCAAATAAAACATTGAGTGAAACAGCAGAGTGCTATCTCACCTCTACCATTTGTAATGGTAATGTTCATGAACAAAGTGACAGGAAAACATGAGGAGAAAAGAATTAAAGCCATTATATTTGCTGATAGCTTATTGATGTGGAGAGAAGGAAGAGTTAATATAGGTACAGCTACAATAATAAAGAGAAGAATTGAAAGAGCGTGGAATGAAATTTAGTCCGGCGAAGTGTGAAATGTTAGGAATGCCAAAGAAGAGGATAAGGTCTAGTTAAGATATAAAGTTGGAAGGAGTAGATCTAAGAAAAATTCAAAACAATTAAATAGCTTGGCAACACGATTAAGGTGAAAGGTGAAAGTAGAGAGGATCTAAAGAGAATAGGAGAGCAGGGAGAGTAGTTTTATAGGTGTTTAAGAGTCCTGCTATGGAGAAGAGTTAGTGCCCTTGAAGAGTAAGAAAGTGTTGCACACAGCGAACTTTGTACCCGTTTTCACATATGCATCAGAAACATGGAAAGTGAATGTAAAAGAGATTAAAAAACTGGAAGTCATGGGAATGGAGTTTATGAGGAACATGTTAGCTGAAACGAGATTAGGAATGAAGATATCCGGGAAAGAGTGGAGGTACAGGGAGTTCATCAGATATTATTATTAGTATTATTATTATTAGCATCACGTCTTACTACCCGTTCGGGTTATACGCATTCATCAAATAGTATGGGAGGTAATACCAAGATTGTATGGGCATGTAATGAGGACGGAAAAGGAGAGGATGCCAATGAAAATGATGTAAATGAATTATGTAGGAAAGAGACTGTAAGGGAGGATAAGAAATAGATAGGAGGAGCAGATAACAGAAGGTATGCAAGATAGAAGAGAGGAATGGAATTAATTAAAGGAGGAAGAATGGTGGAAGGATTGAGGAATATTTATGAATTTTATTAAACTGACCTGACAACAAGTTGGAAACAGTTGATGATGATGGTGATTAGGCCCACCCTTAGGGGTGTGCGAACGGTACGGTCAAACAGGGCTCCGCAATTTGAAGAGCCTTGTGCTTACTAATGGGACAGAAGGAAAAAACTAGTTGGAAAGGGAAATTTTTGCTTTCATGCATGCATATTAGCCTCCATGTTTAGGTGAATCATCAGTGTGTCAGGTTAACATTTTTTTTTTTTTTGCTTTCACTAGCAGGCTTATTGTTCTGTGGAGATTAGGTTTAGCTGCAAATAATACAGGCAATGCAGAAGCTTTGTCCTCGACAATAATAACGAGACCTTAACCTGCAAACAGAGGGGTTGTAACTTACTAACTGGTATGAACTAGAATACAGACATCAGCATTGATTAAATAGTGTCAGCTTGGACCTCCTAGTCTGTACTGTGCGTGTTTGTACGAACATAGAAAAAAGCCATGTTTAAGTTGCGGGTTTGTGATTGTCCATTGTTAATTGTAATTTATTTAAAGTAAACTCTAAATGTGTAAAGATTTG
The DNA here is from genome assembly GCA_902151455.1 of Timema bartmani. NCBI lineage: Eukaryota > Metazoa > Arthropoda > Insecta > Phasmatodea > Timematidae > Timema > Timema bartmani. Next base: position 8,546 of record CABFWB010009118.1, read on the forward strand.
TTTGTTTTAGTGTTAAAACCTAAAGGTGCCACACGTGAATTATCTATTTATTGTGTTTTATGATTGTTGGACACTGTAGTGAGTCTTTGAGTGAAATTTAGAGCCCCTTTCCAAATGTTTCTAGCATATAGGACTTTGTTGATGAATTTTGATCATTACATTGATGACTTCGCCAGACAAAAAGCCAGGAAAGCTAATTTTTTATCACAAATAAATGGCTAGTTCCTTTATAGTATAAAATAGTTTCTGTAACATTGTTACTTTACATTGTTTTTTCCTTATTCTCTTTGGATGTACCATACTTAAAATTGTAGGAATCTTTAACTTTGATCTATCAAATAACGACAAAGTGTAAAAAACAACAACATAATAATGTAGTTTGATTTATGTATTTGTATTTGCTAGTATCTATGGTGGATATGTTTCTCGATATATATTTTGAACGCATAAATTCATTTAATTCAAACTTAGCACAATTGTTCTTTGTGCCTTTATACAGAACACCAACGGTTCTCAAACTGGGATACACGTACCTCCACGGGTACGCGGGCGGATCTCAAGGGAAAGTTGGCAAAATGACTAGATAATAATAATAATAATACTTAGCACAGCGTCTTACTACCCGTTCGGGTTATACGCTTAAAAAAAAGACTAGAGACTTATGGAAAACCCTAATTGTTGGCTTTTATCGTTCTCTGGTTATTTCCAACCATCTTTTTCACCTATTTGCTCTCGGCTGGAGACTGATTTCTGAGAATTTTCAACCCTCTACTTGACACCTTCTACATTAGCAGTTATCTTGCTTATATTTAGAGTATTTTGAGCATCTTTCCTGAACAGTCACAACCTGGTGACATACTCTTTCTCTCTCAATAATATTACTCAAACTCGCAATGCAATTGTAGAGATTATAACCTTGTTACAACAAGTAAACAATAAAAGGTTGCATCACTCACCACCCTGGCCCTAGTTGACTTGTCTCAGCAAGACTGCGGCTCTACAACACTTCCCGACACTGTCTCAAATCTGACTGAATCAAGGCCCATGGTTTGTTCCCCGTCGTGATTACCGAGCCGCACCCAGAAAAAAAGAACGATATGCACAAGTGTTCACTACGCTCTATTGGCTGTGTTCGGCAAGCTCATGGTCCAGTTCTTTCCACATACACCTGGAAAAGTGTGGTATAACCCAGTATGTTCTAGAAGCATGCTAACCCTTACCCCTCTACCCATTATGTTATTCCCGCATCTTGAGAATACGTGGTAGATTCAAGGACTATATAATGATAGGATTATGCAATGTTGTCACATATTACAATATTGGTTTCGTAGGTGAGCGACGGTACTATAAGTTAATTAATTTCTTCATACTATAAATTCCCTTTCAGTTTAAATTATATCTAACCTTTTCAAAATTACCGTTTCAGAATCTCTAAATATTAAGCTTATTAATTTTTGTCATGGATTTCACATAAAATGGACTTTGCATTTTTGGCCTCTTAAGGTCATGGCAAAAGTTAAAATCTTGGTACGGTTAGAGTAAAAAGGTATTTTCAACTTTGATATTATGCTTTCTTTTGGGGACATTTGGTCCATGTGTTTCCCTCACTGATGTTTTTCAAGCCCTTTCTGTATCGATAGTTTGGTCGTTTACTAAAATATAGCGTAGTTATCCGGCTCCATTTATTTTAGTATCATGCAGAGTTATTATCATCTTGTTATTTGTTGATAGATTATTTAATATTGTTGATACAGTTTAAAGTTTATCGGCTGTTAGTTTGAGATAGGGCCGCAAGATGGCGAGATTCCTCTGTAGTCATTGCTTTAATAAATGGACCTGATCTACGTTGCGTATAGTTAGATTTGAGACCGCCAGAAGGTGCAAATTACAATTTAATATCTTATTTGTCCTTTGATTTGTCGGCCGCCTCCAGAGGAAACGAAGGGCCAATAACTAGTTAATGTTCAATCATTGAACTTTAAAAGCTTTAGATAGTTAAGCTTTCAACCACTCGACATTGTGTTTTTTTAGCATCTTTGGATCGCAAGTAAATTTGTGTGCCGGTCGCTTGACGGCGTCATCATTAAATTAAAGTGTGACTTTTTGGTGAATGATTAGAAATTATGTCCTGTTCCGATTTAGGAGGCCGATAATTTGATGAAGGCATATAATTTATTATTTCAACAGAATGAGAGCTGCCAATAAGAGCACTTAGATTGGTGTTATGTATTTTTAAGAGTGTATTCTCAATTCATTATTCATATCAAGGATGTTGGATTTTGCCAGTATATTTCAATTATGACTCGTTTAAGAAAAATAAATAGAGATAGTTAGTTAGGTCAGTTAGGATTTAATACATCATGTGGTTTGAGATGCCATTTATGGGCGACAGCAAATTTTTTGCGAATATTATATTTTGTCTGATGTTGTGACTGATGCAAGGCAGTCCAGGAAACTTGCTGCTTTCAAGCTTACTTGTACACTACATCTCTCATATTATATAAAGTTGTTTTGGCTATAACTATTTCTATGGTTCCTTTCATTTGGAATGTTCATTTCAAATAAATTTCACGCTTTGTGTGAACACTGATGTTACCTAACGCTTTGAGCTGTCTCACTCATCTCATTGAGTTGTATTGCTATGTTATTTAAATAAAATATTCTCTTGTTAACTCCTTGACTATTATTTCTGAGTAGGGATGGGGGGTTTCATAATATATATTGCAGTGATGGTTATATATTAATTAGTTCCAATCTATTTGTGTTTATGTATTATATATCAGCCTATTGATGACAATGTTACTAAAAAAAATGCGTGTTAAGGTGGCTTCCAAAAATAATTATCTTGCTCGTTTGTTTGAAATGAGACAAGAATTTAAGAGTTTTCCTCTGTGACATCAAGTGTGAGTTTAGTTACAGATTTACGAATGAGCAGTGGCTGTGTGGGCCAGCTTTTATGGATGATGTATTTCAGCGACTAAATGAGCTGAATATAGGTCTGCAAGGTTAATCACACAACACCCTTCATGGTTTATGACAAATAAAATCTTTAAAAAAGATACTTCAATTTACAAAAAAAGAAGTAGGAAATTTCGTAGAAGAAAATGAACTTGAGCTTATTTTGTTGGCAACGACATAAAAGATTGTCTGTGTTTGATTAAAGACTTTGGCGAATATTTTCCTGAGAATGTAGGGAGTGAGTTCTGGATGTGATACCCTTTTTCTACTATGCAAGACCCCAATCTACCGAAATTCTTTTCAATGAAAGAAATTATTGAACTGTCCCTGATGAAACCCTCAAATCCAGTCTCAAGAAAACTTCTTTATGAGTGTTTTTTTGTGGCAAAGGCTGAACGAGTTTCTTCATATCACTGACCATGCCATCAATTTTATTATGTCTTTTTCAACAACATATCTCTGTGGAGTGGTTTTTCATCCATGGTGTACCTAAAAAATAAGTACCACAATAGGCTAATTTGGAGCCAGACCTTCGCTTTAAAAATTCAACTGGACAACCAGGCATCAAAAAGTTGTGCCAAGCCATGTAGCCACACCCCTCTCATTGAAAAACTTTGGGATTCGTAATATATTAGCTCCAGAATTATAATTAAAATTATGACTTGAAAATATTGTGTTTATGTTTACTTTTTTCTTTATTTTTGAACGAATTTATGAAGAAATTGTATAAAACTTTTCTACAGACTTTTAAAGTAAAATTATGTTTTTTTAAAACTTATCATTACGATTCTCAATAAGGGATATTGTTAAGGCTATAGCAATAGGCATCTCTCTAAATAGCTTTGTCACATTTGAAATTCTTTGATTACAGATATTTTTTTTCCAATAGATTAAATAACTCAATAATATACCAAGAGGTCATAATTTTTTTAAACCTGTACTTAGGAATTTTTTTATCTTGGCTGTACATTAAACTTTTAGTCATGGCCAAGGGGTACAATCTAAAAAAAAGTTTGAGAACCGCTGCAGTACACTTTCATTGGAGAANGGTCATAATTTTTTTAAACCTGTACTTAGGAATTTTTTTATCTTGGCTGTACATTAAACTTTTAGTCATGGCCAAGGGGTACAATCTAAAAAAAAGTTTCAGAACCGCTGCAGTACACTTTCATTGGAGAAGAAAATCTAACAAATGTTTGGGAGAAATCAACTCTTAAATCTATAAGAACAATGTTTTAAAATAATTAAATATTTTTACCTCTAAGGCATTTCCCGATACCTTGTATGGCTGAAAATTGGTATATAATTGTGTGAAAAATACTGTCATAACACTAAATAAAAATAAAGTTTTTTAATATGTTTTTTAACCATTTCGATGGCCACATGGTCTAAGGTATCACTCTTGCAATAGACTTGTTGTCGATGACATGGAGATCAGGTTTCGATCCCATTTGGGTGCACTGAGGGTGGTTTTATCACAAATGGTTTTTCACTCTCTCTGTCCAAGTGAATGCAAGTGAACCTTCCTATAAATTCAAATATATCTATCCAAAGTCATTAGCGTAATTAGTACATAAGAATATAACCTGAACGGGTAGTAAGATCTGGTACTAAAAAAATATTTAGAGGGAAAAGGGGTATCAGATTACTTGGGCCCCACAAACAAGGTTTGCACATCGCCCTACGTCTAATAAGGATGGGCCTGATGGTGATGAATGATAATAATTTATAAACTCCTCTAGGTTTAAACTCGCTACTACTATAAGACAAAATTACCGCTCTCTTTTGTTATTCTAATAGTTGGAAAGTAAATAATCAAAGTTGGCACACTTGTATTATCTAGCAGCCTCTTTTGTTCCTTTGATGATAGAAATGTATAAGATCAGGATAGCTTTACCTAATGGTTATCAATTAGTATTACAAGAAACTTCCTTGGTAGAATGACAATTGATTGGTTGTTACACTTCCTTAGTCAATTAAATAATATTAGTTGTGAATAGAAGGAATTAGTTAAAAGAGAAATTGTTAGATCAAGAAAAAGAATTTAAATTAATAAGTCAATTAACAATATGAATTGATGGATGTAACAAGGAAATAATTATTTAGAATCTTGTGGTAGGGTTATGTATTGCAAGGAATAACCAATGACCTGACTTACCTCTAGGTGATCCTACATAAATGATGAACCCCGCTAGCTTGTGCACGAACGGTAACCCTTCAATACAGGTACTGATATGCCACGTTCTAAACTGCGTAGCCCAAAAATTGGCAGACCCATTTATACTCGAAGTTGATCAGTCAGCTATGTTAGCTGGATACACTACTTTTTATTCTGCCTTCTGGCCTGGTTTACCATGAGGAATGCTTACACTCTGTTTATGATGTCAGCGCATATGTCTTATTTGTTTACAAGTTTATCACAACACCTTGCAATACTCATTTTGTAATTTACAATACATAGCACAACGATATTAAACAAGCAAACCTCTCAATTTAGGCCATTTGATTACATTTAAATATAAATGTTCTGCTTCGATTTATAGTTGACAACAAATCATTAATTACATATTTTGTGATACAGGATTTGGTACAATATTCTCAATACATAGATACAAATTTTATTTCCCCATCATTTATAAGTAAATATTCTCTTAAAACAAAGTTAGCACATTATTTGTTTTCAATCAATCTTTGTTTCAACATGCTACTTATAGTTTACCACTACTTGAAGAATATATTGTACAAGTAGTTTTTTACATTTATATTACTATTGATAGGTCAATGCTTTTTACATATTACAACCTCATTCTCAACATAAGGGCTCCTGCATAATTTAGGCAAATTCTTTTCTATTTAGTTAGTCAAGTACAACCTTTGATTATGCATTTAGAATTTCTTCCACCATCCTGGCTCCAAAAACATTATTTTGGAGCAACTTTAGTACA
>CABFWB010009119.1:0-14438 GCA_902151455.1 Timema bartmani
CCTCCCTGTTTTCCTCCCTTTTTTTCCCCCGGCTCCCTCACACCCCCATATTTCCGACGTCATATTACATTATAAGGGGGTTGCTACTCTCTATATAAGTTTGACAGCGTGCAGAACTTGACAAGTGTCTCCTCGGCAGAAGAGAAGGTGTCGTCTGAGAGTTTGTTTTGTCGATTGTTTGAAAGTGTTTGACGCGGTCGACCGTTGGTAGCAGAGTGTTTTTTTTGGAAGAAAGGGTCAGAGACGATGCTAACGACACCGAGCAACGGTCAGTTCGGTGAGAAATACGAGAAGAGTAAAGGGGGTAGCAACTCTTAAGGTTGACGGTGTGAAATGGATCACACTAATATTAATAATAGTGTATTTATTAGTATTATGATTTCACCATGTGCAGGCATATTTCAAATAGTTAAAGACGGAATGGATTGAAACGTGAGTTAAGGTCAGTATTTTTAACAGTTTTTATAATAAAACTTTGGCCAAAATAAATAAAAAATATTGCTCATGAAGATATCTCATCAGTTTTTTTTTAATATTTGTCATGAGCATCATGGAATTTGATTGGAAACATTTTAAATTATAAGAAAATGTCCTTCTTAAATTTCTTGACACTTATGACAAATATTCAATAATTTTGATATTAATATATATAGAAAATTAAACTAACGTGTCGACTGGAGAATTATTTGATTTATTTTGACCAAATTTTTTGTTAAAATAACTGTAAAAATATGGACCTTAAACTCTGGTTTTCGACACAGTTTTTAATAAATTAAAACAAATCTAATTAAAAAAATTTGTCTTCAGGCCCGGAAGCACCCAAGGAGGTGGCTCCAGCGACCGTCTTTCCGAGTGACGTCACCCTCCACCGAGTTCAAGCCGGCTCGACGCCCTTCTCTGTGACTTCAAGTATGCTGCTACTGCAGACACAGGTGAGAACTGATACACTTCACTTTGTTGCATTGGAATAGTACTTTACCAACCAGTTACACTAAATAGTTGGACGGAAAACTCAACTTGACCGACTGGCCGTCAGTTTATCAGTGATGAAAAGGGAACAAAATTAATTTTACAATGAAAACTTTTAGCACATTTTAGATCCTAAATCGGAAGCCTTATATCAGTAAACAGAACACCATAATATATAACATTATTAAATTTAATTAGTAGAAGAAAAACAAATTTTTAAAACTATTGAAATATATTTTTTTAATTTGAGCTGCGACTTGTTTTTTAATATATTAATGATCAAAAAATTTCGTTGCTATAATTTTTAATAAAAGCCGATACAATTCTCAAATTTTGATGTTTTATATATGTATATATATATACACATACATAAAACATATATATATGTTTTATATATGTATATGTATATATATATACATACATAAAACATATATATATATATGCCTCCTTTATTTACTATTGACAAAACTGATTTAAGAAGCCTAGTTTTTTATTATTTTAAATCTTGTGTTTTAAAAGTTTAATTTACTATTAATTATATTAACATTAGTCATATTTAAAAAAGTATTTAATGCCTGGTTAAATATTTCATACATATTGTGTGCAAAGGAGTCGAAATTTCTCTTAAAGATACAAATTAAAAATAAATAGTTGGTATTTGAATATGTTATATTTGATTAAGGAATAAAATAGTTATAAAAAATACAAAAATATCGCTCTTGTGAGGAAATATTAATCCTACCAAAAATCGCAACAAAAACATTATTTCTTCTAGTTGAATTTGAATTAAATGTCAACCCCTCACATAAAACTTGGAGCTACACTTTGTCTTTTATTATGAAGTTTTGATTAATATTTAACTCTTAACTTTTAAAAATAAAATTTGATTCTAAGTTTTAACTGAGCTGTGTAATAAAAACATACTATACTAACTTATCATAAGTTATGTAACTCTTACGCGCACATAAATACCAAAAAAAACTCTAAAATTCACGGCTACCAACTTATAAACCATGTATTTTTATGTTTTATTTCTAAAAAAAAAATTAGTTAAACTAGAAACTCAGGTATCATGTCAAAGAAGCTACTGTGTGAATGAATTTGAATGAAAATGTTGATTATATAAACCTTGAAGATTTTATTTGGTTGCAAAAGATGATCTTACGTAAAACTTATTTCACTAAAGTCAAGGATTACAACACCTCAGGACATATTTATAGTTGGGTTCAGATGTTAAATACATGACGATTTCTCACCATATCAAGGTAGTGGAAAAACTTGTTTTCTACGACCAAGACAGGATAGCCACAACGATATCTTATATTAAATATAAAGATCCTCTGCAGCAATTACAAATCCTCACTGTTCCCAACAAAATAACATCGTGATTGCAAATATTACGTCACTTTATTGAATACATTAGTCGTGTGCACGTTTCCGTAATTTTTACATACTTAACCATATGGAGGGTAGAAAACTTCACCTATTTAATAAATATTAAAGTCTTAAATTGTGTCTTATATGTTTTTATTAGAGGTATAAATGAGAAAAATATATTCTGTTTTATTGTATATACACTTATGTAATATCACATGTTTCTGAAAACATATTTTAATTCCGTTTCTAATGTAAGAATAAAAAATAAACTATTCTTATTAAGATCAATTTTAACTTAATTAAAATACTAGTTTGACTTATATTATAATAATTTAATATTTTGAGAAGTTATTTAACTTAGTCTCTACTCTTTTAGGTGAGAGTGTAGGGGATGCGAAAAAAGGGGAATGTTTTTGGAGTTTATATGGTAAAAAAAATTTTGGACGAAATAAATAAATAAATAGAAACTTAGAGTTTAATTTTCTTCATATCGTGATATCAACAGTTGTTGAATATCTGTCATGAGCATAGTGTTATTATTATTATTATTATTATTATTATTATTATTATTATTATTATTATTATTATTATTATTATTATTATTAACACCGCGTCTTACTACCCGTTCGTTTTGTACGCACTTACGCTAATATGTAATGCTAGGGTGAGTGTGCGATGAAATGGATTACCTACAGTTTAACGTGGAATCCGAACCACATTGGATACCTGGCATTCCACACATTCACAAGTTGTGATTAATACACGTCTTGTCAGAGGTGAAGGAAGGGTTTGGAAATCAGATAAAATCTGTGCCGGTACCGAAGATTGACCCTGGACCCCAGCACAGAAGTCTGACACCTTACCCCTAGACCGCCAGGTCACCATAGCAGCATTAGATGAGAAAAAGTTGTAATTGAATTCCGGGACACTCTTGACAGGTATTCAACAACTACTGTTGATATCACGATGAGAAGAAAATTAAACTGTCCTGAACTTGTACTGAAGAAATAGGTTATTTTGACCAAAAAAATTTTTTGGAATAAAAATACGGCCCTGGATGTGTTTCCTACACTTCCACCTTAAAAGGCTTACACCTACATAGTCAAAAGGTTTTGTATTTTTTTTTAGCAAAGACATATTTACACAGATTGAAAAGGATACTATAAAAACTTTTAGAAATCATAGCCTTGCTTTCATATTTTGATTAGGTAGATTAATAATATTTTTTATTTATAAATTTGAATAATGTAACTTAGAATCAATTTTGGAGGAAAACAAATCCTATACACAATACACAAACAGTATAATAATAGAGTAAATATATATGTTTAAACATTTTAAACACTTTACGCTCCTAAATGTGGCTCTTATCTGAGTTATAGTGTGCTAGATAGCCATTTTATTTATTGTATGTTTATTTAGTTTACTTTTTTTGTAACGTAAATTTAAATAAAATATTAGTATTATATCACAATTACTACTTGATTTAGATACACCCTATATTATACGGGGTCATCTCATATTGCACGTTGTCCCCCATCCATAATTTTGAGAAACAAAAAAAAAATATCGTTTCACAAACAGCTTGAATACTTATTTTTATTCCTCTGTTGTAAAATTTGGAGCATAAATTAGCTGCTATTCATTTTGAGTATAATTTTCTATTGGCACCACTGACGAGTTGCTGGAGTTAATGATTAGAGCTAAAAAAACAAAGTAAAAACAAATTTTGGTGATATAAAAATTTGTAATTTATTATATTTTTAAAATTAAAATGGAATAAATTTTATCATTACAAAAAAGTAAATAAATGGTACTTACGTCTAATTAGTAACTATTGTTTTTCTTAAATTTTTAACAATAGCGTTATTTACAAAATTGTTTAAATGTATGATTTATTATATTTTTAAAATTAAAATGGAATAAATTTTAACATTACAAAAAAGTAAATAAATGGTACTTACGTCTAATTAGTAACTATTGTTTTTCATAAATTTTTAACAATAGCGTTATTTACAAAATTGTTTAAGTAAATATAAATGTCTAAATTCTTATTGTATTCATATTGTATTCTTATTGTATTCATATTCGTATAGTTATTAAATAATAGTAGGCTTGGATAGTATCAGTTAGTTTTTATTTGGGACCCTTTGATTCTTTAAAAAAAAAGTTGACATGTTTTATAAAGAGTAATCCTTCACTAAATGAAAGCGATACATGTTCCCTTCATTATTTGTCCACATGAGCACCCATGCGTGATGGCGCTACTTTTAAAGTGATTGCTATGTTGACTTGCGTGGTGTCAGGTTTCCCGCGCAAATAATTTCATTGGGGGGTGAAGAGGGCAAACAATACAATCGTGACCATTGTCGTTTCTTCTTTAACAACAATACGTTGCCAAGTGTTTCACAGTCCCCTTTTGTCCCCTTTACCCCTATTTCCCCTCCCACCATCTCTTGCTTAAGATTCAAAAAGGGCAAGTTGGCCTCTGTTAGTTTAATTAGGATAGTTAATGGCATTTTTATTTACGAGACAAATACGAATCTAGACTTCTAATCTTGGAAGTGATAGACAAACGTTATTTTCATTGGATCGTGCTAAGTATCTTAAACATTTGTATTCACTTGATAACTATCTTAAACGATAATTAACATCTACTTATAACTATAAGGAAATGAATGATTCAAAAATATTGATACACAAATTTATTTTTTTTTCAATTCATATTACTAAACTTTTTTTTTATCAAACCTACAAAACCATTTGTTTTATTACTTATAGTCAAAATTTTTTTTTGTTTTTTTGCATGTTTGATTTGTTTAACCTGTGTTTAAAAATTAATGTTTATTTTATTTTTACAATTGAGTATTATTATTCAAGGACAAAAATGATTAAGCCTACAAAGCATAAATTATAGTAATTTGCATAAAAAGCTAATTCAAACTAATTTAAGTATATGTAGAGATGATTTTATTTAAGCAACTACGCATAAATAATATCTACATAGGTCGTAAACAATATACAATCATTATCATTAAATAAAATCTCTTGGAGTTATAATGGATATAATGGTGACAATGATGTGGGGTTTATTATCATGAGCAAATACGGCGTGATCTCTCCGTGTTTAAGCGTCCGTCATAGCTTGCTCAGCCCTCACACCTGAGGGGAACCTTCACCGATGATCACGCCATCTAAGACGTATGTCACACCATAAACTGAATTGTATGTAATGGGAAGGTTGAGGTTCTAATTCTACAGTGGTGGTCTAGGAGTTGCTCTCCCCTCCTAATTACACGCGTGTGCTAGTGCATTTCATTTAAACCTGTCCTACGCATCCCTATTCTTTAGATCAGTGTTTCTCAAACTTTACCTAGTAGTGGACCATTTTATAAGCGTTCGATGCACATGTGGACCACTTTATAAGCGTTCGATGCACATGTGGACCAACTTTATAAGCGTTCAATGCACATGTAGATCACTTTATAAGCGTTCGATGCACATGTGGACCACTTTATAAGCGTTCAATGCACATGTAGATCACTTTATAAGCGTTCAATGCACATGTAGATCACTTTATAAGACTTTGATGCAAATATAGACCATTTTATAAGCGTTCAATGCACATGTGGACCACTTTATAAGCGTTCAATGTGCATGTAGATCACTTTATAAGCGTTCGATGCACATGTGGACCACTTTATAAGCGTTCGATGCACATGTGGACCCCTTTATAAGCGTTCAATGCAACATGTGGACCACTTTATAAGCGTTCGATGCACATGTGGACCATTTTATAAGCTTTCAAGGCACATGTGGACCACTTTATAAGCGTTCAATGCACATGTAGATCACTTTATAAGCGTTCGATGCAAATATAGACCACTTTATAAGCGTTCAATGCACATGTAGATCACTTTATAAGCGTTCAATGCGAATATAGACCACTTTATAAGCGTTCAATGCACATGTAGACCACTTTATGAGCGTTAGATGCACATGTAGACCACTTTATAAGCGTCCGATGCACATGTAGACCACTTTATGAGCGTTAGATGCACATGTAGACCACTTTATAAGCGTTCGATGCACATGTAGATCACTTTATAAGCGTTAAATGCACATGTAGACCACTTTATAAGCGTTCAATGCACATGTAGACCAACTTTATGAGCGTTCGATGCACATGTAGACCACTTTATAAGCGTTTCATTGCACATGTAGACCACTTTATAAGCGTTCAATGCCCATGTGGACCACTTTATGAGCGTTCGATGCAGATGTGGGTCACTTTATAAGCGTTCAATGCACATATAGACCACTTTATAAGCGTTCAATGCACATGTAGACCACTTTATGAGCGTTAAATGCACATGTAGACCACTTTATAAGCGTTCAATGCACATGTAGACCACTTTATAAGCGTTCAATGCACATGTAGACCACTTTATAAACGTTAGATTCACATGTGGACCACTTTAAAAGCATTAGATGCACAGGTTGACCAATTTATAAATATTCTATACACATGTGGGTCACTCACCTTAATATATTACTTACCTGTCCCCTTGCCGAACCCAAAAACTCTATAAATGTACTCTAGTTATTTCTGAAGCAGTAAAAGACAGACATTTACTTAACCTTGTCTTTTATACAAATTTCACATTTAATACTACTTGGGGCTCCAAAGTGGTGTTGAATTTGTGGCCTTAACCTGTAAATCTGGTAAGTTACTTTTTAGCTCTTTCACATAATATTAATTATCTCTCTGTGTTCCCATATGCGGACCACAGTTTAATAACCACTAATCTAGATTGACCATTAAAAAAAATCCACCCCGATAGGCTAGGGCTCACATTTTCCCTGTCGGATACATCCGGGGTGGTTTTTATTGAGTTTTTTCCATCCTCTTCCCCTTTTTTTCGGGCTACACGCTTATGTACTAATTACGATAGTGTTTTAGGTATTAGAGAGGTTATAGCTATATGAAGTGTACCCACATTTGCGTGGCGGGAGAGTGGAAAGCAATTTTGGTAAAACCAACCTCAGTACACCCGAGCTTATCAGAACCTCAATATCCCCGTCATCGGCAGTCTAGTCTACTCAGAGAGTAGCGCCTTAGACTATGCGGCCACAGAAGGGGATCTCTTTCCAATTGCTTGCTGGTGTCTTTACTTAAAATTAGTTTTTTTCACAATTGATTTTGTAATATTAGCTATTATAAACTGCGGATAGTACAGAGCTTGCTGGTGTCTTTACTTAAAATTAGTTTTTTTCACAATTGATTTCGTAATATTAGCTATTATAAACTGCGGATAGTACAGACAGTAAGACGCCTTGCACTGTAAAAATCATGTGTTTGTATGTGTGTGTGTGTGTGTGTGTGTTTGTGTATATGTGTGAGAGAGAGTAAGGGGAGATAGAGAGAGAGAGAGCAATGCTCATCCTCGTTCCGGCGCCAAAAAAGCGCGAGCGCTGACATTTCACTTTGAATATCTCCCTTGTGGCGTCTCCAAAACCCTCTCTCCCACCCCCACCCACCCAGCCAAGTTTCGGTAGGATTATGATTATCCGCGTGGTTTTCCAAGCGTGACGCCGTGACGCCGCGACGCCCGACAATCTGAACCCACTCCGGGGCTTTGTTCACCCCTCCTCCCCCGTCAAGATTGCACTGCTCCCTTGTGGGAGTTCGGAGGACTATTAATTGAACCCACACAATGGACTCCGCCTGTTTATGTGGCATGACGGCCCGAACAATAGCTACCCGCTTGTCTCTGCCAAATTAATACCATTTTATTCTACTTTTTATATTATTAAAAAAATATATTAGAAGAGTTCCCCGGGTTCAATAGAAGATTAAACCCGCTTTGGTGGCCACATAGTCTAAGGCGTCACTCTTGCAGTAGATTAAACTGCCGATGACGGGTGGATAGAGATTTGAATCTCGGTCGGGTGTGCTAAGAGTGGTTTTCCAAAATGCTTTTCCACTCTCTCTCCACACAAATACGGGTACACTTCCTATAAATATAGCCTACCTTATCCGTAAAACCACAAGGGTAAACAGTACATACGTGTATAACCAGAACGGGCATTAAAACATGGTGCTAAAAAAAAAGTTTAAAAAAAATAGAAGATTAATATCATGTTGGTGTGGTCGTATGGTCTAAGGCGTCACTCTCACATTAAGCTGGATTGCTGATGACGAGGAGATTGGGGTTCGAATCCTGGTCGGATGTACTGAGGGTGATTTTTCCTAAATAATTTCAACTCTTCTTTCACGTAAATACGGATACATTTCTTCTAAGCTCAATCTTCCACATACCAGGCCTAAATTCGCGGATAGCCCAAAGACACACACAAAAAATAAAAAGATTGAAAATTTTTAAGATTAAATTGATCAAAACTCCATAGCTGTTTTTTTAATTCAGGGCTGTCCTTCGGTGACTTATCCTAGCTTGATTATAGGACAATCACATCAACCAGACTTCATACCATGAATTTACCACTTGTAGGAAGGAAACAAACCTATTATTTCAAACTTTCATCCCTGCTGGTAATTGAACATGGTACCTTTACAGATCAGTAAACAGATGCTCTACAGTAGAAGTTAATATTTCGGATGGTGTTGTTTATTTTTGCTTGTGGTGCGTGATTTGATTACAATTGTGTGAGAAGTGATCCAGTTTCTGCAGATATTGCTGGGTTTTTGGGTTTTTTCACCACGTATAGCTACCCATCCGGATAAAGGTGGAGTTTTAGAGAGAGTGTGCAGCATTTTAGTGGAATAATAATAAGAAATAATCTAGTAAAAAATCATCCTCAATACTTATGGCCGGGATTCAAAATTGGCCCCCTCCCCCTATTCCCCCATTATTGGAAAATTTAACCAGATGAACCTAACAACGTATTCCACGTGCTCACTTATGTAGGTTTTATTCTTGTCATCTTGGGTTGTTTTTTATTAGAGTACATGTTTACTTGTACTTTCTAATAAAAAAAATTTACTTTCAAAACAAGGGATACCCTTCAGTGGTTTGAATGGTCTAAGGCTTCACTCTTGCAATAGACTAGACTGCCGATAACAGGGAAATAGGGGTTCGAATTCCAGTCGGGTTTACTGAGGGTCTTTTTCCTAAATTATTTTTTACCCTCCCACCACACGAATGTGGGTACGATTCCTCTCATTTCTACCTTCCTCATCTCTAACACATTAACATAATTAGTACATAGATACATACAGCCAAAACGGGTGGTAGGACGGGATATTAAAAATACAAGGGATAATAATTAGCGGGAGGAGTTTATAGGAAATTCTTCCGCATTCACGTGAAAAGAGGATATAAAAATTATGGGAATAAAACACTTCAGTGTATACTCGGTCGGTATTTGAACTCCTATCTCCCGTTAATGGTGACCAAGAACAATACGAGCCTAATACCCTATACTGTATAGTCACCGCTGTGAGTGTTTTTTTAACACATGGCTAATTGTATACTTACAAACTTACTTAACCTAAGATATAAAACACTAAACAACCAACAGAAGTAGAAAGGCAAACAAAACACGATCGCTTAAGTATGAATATAATTTAAATGTTGGATTAGATGAGTATTAAAATAACTACAAGTTTGGATGTCTCAAGAATACTTTAGCTTGATATTCTATTTTTACGAATGTATATATTTTAAAAATATTTTGACCAACTTTATGATTAGGAATGTTATTACAACTTTGAATAGATTCATATTTACAATATAAAATAAAATAAAGAATATAAGTGATTGACGTTTTCCATTAATATAACCTATCGATTTAAATCAAGATCAATTAAAAAGTAAAGATAAATAGAAATCGTTCTTTTTTTTTTTGGGGGCAGGGAAGTAAAGGTTCGAAACCTGGTCGAATGTACCGAGAGGGGTTATTTCTAAATGGTTTCCTGCCCTCCCTCTACGCAAATGCGGGTACATCTCTTAATTCTACCTTTAGCATCCCTACCATTTCAACGTATTTAATATTATATTTGTTTAGCCCGAACTGGTAGGGAAATGCAAGGAAAAAAATAAGATTATGTTATAAAAAAAATGTAAATGTAATTAATGCTCTTCCCTGTATTTTATGGCACCCCTGTTGTGAATCACTCCCTTAGAGTCCTTGAACGTACCCTGAAAGATAACAAGCTTACCTTGCGTATTCCCAATATGGTGCGGCTTACATTGTAGAACCATAGTGGAACCCGTCAAGGTAAGACTGTTAGGTTTCACTGAAAACTGAGTGTATTAATTATTTTTATCAATGTTCTACACCCTGAGTGTGAACCAGTTGTGCTTGAGAGAGTTTAACCTTGTCCAATATTGTGGTCACACCTCTAACAACAGAAACAACCAGTCTAATTTTGTCCGTCTGTGTGGTTTCACCACCAACCCCAACCCCAACCTTGTCACAGCAGTGAAGGGAGGCAAGGAAGCTTTCCCCCTTCGTCCTAAAAGCACGCCGCGCGCACGCTAAGGGACGCCCGCCGACCTTTGTAGCGTGTTTTTAGCGAGATAAAGACTCTTCCCCTCTTGACGCACCCTATGGGGTGCCTGATGTCGCCGCGCATGGACACGAGGGACGAAGAGACGGACGACCAATCGGAGGCCGGGGCGGCGCCTCCACCGACGCCTAGCGCCGCCCCGGCCCCCCTCACCCCCCCACTGGTACGAGTCTCACGGGTGACTGTGTAGGCGTCTTTGGTTACGTCTTTTTGCACCCACCATTGTTCTTCAATCAGTTTTTAGTCTTGCTTTATTGAACATTATTTGAAATTTATTATTTGAATGGATTTTGGATTCATATAAAGAGGGAGGGGAAAATTGTTTTATTGTTTATATTTTTGTTTTTTATTTCTATAGCATGATAGAGTTTTAATTAAATGTTATTCTACGAAAAATACTTTTAACCGTTTTGTTGGATACGTGTGCATTTAGATGTTCATTGATGTTTTCCAATCTACTTACAAACTCAATACTCCAAAATGTTGTTCTTCTAAATAAGATAAAAGTGAACTTTTAAATAATAAGTGCTAATTCATGTCGCCTGTAAAACTAACGATTCGCCAAATGTTAGGAATAAATGGCGCTTAAGTTCAGTTCAGTTAAAATTAAATCGTCAAAGTTGTAAGACACCAGAAAAAAGTGCTATTTTTTATCTGTAAAAAGAAGTGTTAAATTTACGGGTAAGGTATGAACATTAAAGATCGTATATTATGTTAAATACCATATTTTATTAATTTTTTTAATATTATTAATCCTTCCACATTTGTAATTGCCTGTTGATTTTTAATTACATCTAAATACGGACGTCGCAAGAATATATTTTGAAAACGCTCGTGTTAATTTTCCTTTATGGCTGGTTGTTTTTATTGTTGCTCCTCTTTTACGATTGTTGCTCGAGTGGTGAATTAAGGTGCAACGTTGGGTGTCTAAATGTGATTGGAATGGCCGCTATGAATTGCTTGCTCATAGTGTCTTGAATGCATCTCTGTTGTGTACAGATTGTATGGCTTGATGAGAATGTGGTACATCTCGTTATGTCGAGAAAACATTTAGTGTCTATTTCAAATCATTTTTTTAAGTAATTTTATCATCTACATTCATCTGTATTCAATGACAAAGTTGACTGAGAATAACTATGTTAAATTAGGTAGTTTATAATGTACTTTCAAAATAAGTATGCATAGTTTTACTTTTAAAATGAAGAAAATTAGAATTTATTCTAAACATCTAGAATTTTAAAGAGAAGTGATCGAGGTGGCAAATCAAATGTTATATTATTCTCTTTAAATTTAATTTATATATTAACCGCTTCAGTGGTGAAATTGTTTTAGGCGTTACTCTCTCAAAACACTAGACTGTCGACAACGAAGAGATCGGGGTTCAAATCCCGGTCAGTTGTACTGAGGAGGCTGTTTTTTCTAAAGGGTTTTTCATATTCCCTCCACGCAAATGCAGGCACTATTTATCCAAAATTCAACCTTACTCGTCCCTAACACACCAGTGTAATTAATACATATGCGTACAAACAGAACGGGTTATAAGATGAAGTGCTAAGAGTATATAAATATATGTTGATCAATTTGACCCACAGACCAAATTATTTTTATCGGACTTAAACCACTTTTAGAACTTTTTACCCAAATATGATCTTAAACGTATATGGGCCTACTGAAACTTTATTGTATATATGTTTGAAATTATACACAAATAATATTTATTTAGTTTTATAAATTTGAAATTAGAGAGAATTTCCTGATATCTTATAGCCATCGATTCACTTAATATTATTTGTCCTTTTCTCCCATTCCTCCCCAATTCCCCCATTCTAATTAACCTCACTCCTTCTTACCTTTATTCCCCCCAAATAAATTAAATTTGAAATGGTTTGGGAACTAAACTAAACCATCATTAAACAGCAGGTCCACGCGGAAAATATATTGTCCTCATCGAATATCAAAATCAAGAGACTTTTGAGCTTTCCCTAGCCCCAACTTTAATCTTTCCAGAAGAAAATACATATTTTGAGATTGATACGGTTAGTATTGTAATCAAGAAGCCCTAACTTAACCTAACGAGCAAACAGAATGTACAGATTTAAAATGGAAACTGAATGTTTTGTCACATTGTTAATGTAAACAACTGACTGATATTTTGACTCCAGTAATAGAATTAGATAGGTAAGAGGCGGCTGGACGCTGCGACGCTCGGTACCTCTCCCTCGGGTCGACCTGGTGGTCGCAGGACGCAACTCAATACCTACCTTACACCCCTAATGATCCCAAAACAATTTATATGTACGCAGTTTGAAACCTACCGGTCCTAGGACGTAATGAACATGATATAACAAAAGACTGTCCAAACATCTGTGATTGTAATATTATTATTAGCACCACGTCTTACTACCCGTTCGGATTATATGCACTTACGCTAATGTGTGATGGTAGGGTGATTGTGAGATGAAATGGAGGACCTACAGTTTAACGTGGGATCCGAACCACGGTGGAGGCCTGGCATTCCTCCCATTCACAAGTTGTGATTAATNTTAACGTGGGATCCGAACCACGGTGGAGGCCTGGCATTCCTCCCATTCACAAGTTGTGATTAATACACGTCTTGTCAGAGCTGAAGGAAGGGTTTGTCAATCAGACAAATCTGTGCTGGGACCCGTGATAGTAATAAGCTTATTATTTTGTGAGTTATCTAGTAAACTTGTATACATTTTTGAACCAAGATGTTTTGTGGGTTTTTTGTTTCAAAAATGTATTATTAGACTGATATACTCAATTATTTAGTATTTTAAACTTATAATTTAGACATATTAGAATTTTGGATCAAATAAACTTTCATAAAATAAAAACACATTTTTTTCCGTGGACAGCAATGATAACATTTTACTTTATTATTAGAGTTATTCTATAAGTATTGATAATATCTTTGAAAAGAAAAAAGTGACAGTTACGTATTCCATGATTTGTAGGAACACGTGAAAGTATATTTAGTAGATTTTAAACTGATAGAAAAGGTTATTCCTGTGAAAATTTGACTGTACTTTTATTAACTTATTTTTAAATATTAAGTTTCTTCGAAAAAAAAATTTTTTTAGGCTGTTGCTTATTTACTACGTTTACCTCGAGACACTATTTATTTAGTTTTGTTCAGACCCGACCTGAATATTACGTTGATAACAATCGTAATTATTTAACAAATACATTTATTTTGTTATGTGTTGTTCCCTTCCTATGATGAGCTTATTACTCTAGAAGTAAAATTGCGCTTAAGAACACAATTGACTTATTTAAATTTTTTTTCGTTTTATTTTAGAGGGAAGAAACATACGTTTCAAATACATACAAAGATTTGTATATGTACACTCCGTTTACCGCTTACCTTGATGGATTACACTATGGTGCAGTTTAATATATAGGACTATAGCATACAAGTGATGTAGCCCCGACGCCCGAATTTACTATATACATATATATATATTTATTTATATA
Organism: Timema bartmani; assembly: GCA_902151455.1. Lineage (NCBI taxonomy): Eukaryota > Metazoa > Arthropoda > Insecta > Phasmatodea > Timematidae > Timema > Timema bartmani. Next base: position 14,378 of record CABFWB010009119.1, read on the forward strand.
TGTATATATATATTTATATATGTATATATATATTTATATATGCATATATATATTTATATAT